>JAOUQV010318246.1:0-12539 GCA_028565295.1 Aspidoras spilotus
ATTGTTGGTGCACGTCTTGCTGGCGCATCTGTGTCCAAGACAGCAAGTCTTTGTGATGTATCAAGAGCCACTTTGGGTTTTTTTGGAGAAGCAAGTCAGGAAACGTTTTTTCTCCACCAGCATCACGTAGTGACCTGGCCACTATCCTGTAAGAAGACGGAGGCCCTACACCATACTAATAAATTATTGTGGTCTAAATCCAGGTGTTTCAGTTTCATTGTCTAACCCCTGTGGTGTGGAATAACACATACAAGTCTTGCACAGTGGTCAGAGGGATTTTACGCTATGAAACCTCCCACGCTAAAATGACAGGTGTTTCAGTTTCATTGTCTAACCTCTGTATATATTATATATATATATATATATGTGATGTGTGCGCCTTTTGCAGAGGATGAATTCTGCTCTGGGAGACACACATCACACATCACTGTCTGATCTTGGACTTTGGTCAGCAGCCGTATAATTTGATTTTGAATGTGACTTATGGCAGTTTATACTACATGATCCCAGGGTCCAGGAGAGTCAATTAGAGGCTAAACCATGATGTGTGAACCTAAGAGCAGGAATATAAAGCCTGCGATCTGACATAATCTGTACCCTGCTGCATTGTTACAATAGACATTTGTGAAATCTAAATGTACAATTTAATTTGCTATTGTTTTATAAAAGAAACGACTAGAGCTAAGCCGAGCCAATTCAAATAAGGACCATGTAGTGGTAAAGTGCCACTTTTCCAGTTGAACATGATGGAAAAACACTTTGGAGATGCTGCTGTAAACACTGCATCTTCAATCCAGTTTAAGAACTTTCTCCTAGTGCATGTGTGTGTATATGTTACCAGCAGTGTACTGGTCCCAGATCTTAATGGAGCCATCGTGTGACGACGAGGCAACGAGCGAAGGTGAGCCAATGCTCGGGGGGAGGAACACGCAGCAGGCTGTTGTCTGGGCGTGTCCCCTGTACTCCACCACCTTACAGCCTGGCTGTCTGAGGTCCCAAAGCTGCACACACATATTTATACATTACACAAAAATCCTCACAAAGATATAAGCATTCAGATAGATATGTGCACACATACACACACACCGTAGCCTCACAGCCATGACCCCCGAAGCCATTGCTGCTGGACAGAAGGTGGTAGCAATTCACACTCACGTCACAATGAGTCTGGATATACTGCTTAGCTGGAAAGGTGTTTGTCACACGCCATGTCCGACTGTCCCACACTCTTTAACACACATCTGACATTACACTGCCAATCTACAACGTTCATTTTCTTGCAGTGAATCTGAGTAAATGAAAATTATTTGTGCTTTCATTAACCTGATGGTTTTATCTTCTGATGTTTGAACCACTGATGTTCCACCAGGAACCCAACACAAATGAGTGTCCTGAAACACACATAAACTGTGAAATAGAGGTCTGCATGCGGCTAATTTTATAAACTCATTCCCACTTGATCCCACTCCTGGGCATTACAGGGTAACATTGCCATGTGCTCCCGGTTACACACCTGATTATATGACACAACTATCAGAACTGGCACAAGCCTACTTCTATTTATGTAACATTCACATTTTGGGATCCAACTCAGTATTAATTTGAGAGCATACTTTAAGTTCACTAGTGATTTTCTGGTTTTCCGGGATTATTCCTCTTATCCATATTTTGGATACATTTCTTTACATTTATTTGTGAATTATTCTCGTTGCTGAATGCTTTGATCAATCATTTCACAATTATTCTAATTTCATTTTAGACTTTTAATTTGCAGGATTTTTCTACATGTTCTGTATAATGTGGTCCCGCTCTTGTAATGACTGGATTAAACCTCGGCTCCTGTGAATGACTATTAATGTAGCCCAACGGCACAAATCATTTTGTTTGGACCCGCAAATGCAGAACTCTACAGTGAAACACATCGCTCACCTACCAAGAGATTGTGTGAGGTGTGTGTGATTCGTGTAAGGTATGTATATGGTGTGTCTGATGTAATACACCATTTGATGATGATATCGTCAGAAATACAGGGCAATACACTGAATAAAACACACTAACTTTATTCTGCTGATTTGCAGTGAATGCTGTAAGCCAGGTTTGAATAATCTTGACAGAGTTTGCTGATGTCAATTATCAAGATGGCTTCCAAGTGATCATCAGTTAGGGTGGACCAATATTTGGACCTAATTTTCATTTGGGAAAAGGTTGATTGACATAAGTAGGTTGATTCAAAAATGCTGTCAGATACGTGGAATTTTTTAAATATTTGGATATTTTTCCTCATTTGATGAGGAAATGATGCAATTTTTAGGCCAATTTTTGAAGGTGCACTTAAGATGTGTAAGATATACAGTATGTAAGGTGTAAAAGGTCTGTGTAAGATATATAAGGTGTGCTTAAGTTGTGTAAGATACGTGTAAGGTGTGTGTAAGCTTTGTTTAAGGAGTGTATGGTGTATGTAAGCTGTTGAGTATGTGTAGTGTTTGAGGTGTTTGTGTGTGTCTGCATGTGAGACCAGATTGCGAGAAATGTTGTCTCGTTGTAAACACAATCCTCTTTCAACGTCCCACAGACACATCGAGTTATCACGAGAGCCGGTACACAACTTTGATCCATCTGTAGCACACATTATTACAAACCATTATGTAACAAAATTCAGTGAACACTCAGCTGTGTGTATGTGTGTGTGTGTGTGTGTGTGTGTGTGAGAGAGAGAGAGAGAGAGAAAAACCTGGACTGACAGCAACTCCATTAACGACAAGTTCGTGTCCACAGAATGACTGTACAGGGTTTGGACCACTGGTAAAATCCCACATCAACACTGATTTATCACGAGACGCACTGAAGATCCACGTACTGCCTGCAAAACAACACAACTTCACACACACACACACAAAGAGGATTAAAAAGAATGAAATATTTATTTATTTATTGTTTAACGTCATTTTCAGCACTAGTGGCCATTTTAATGAAAGGAACAACGGCAAATTTGGCTAAATGAAGGCTGTAAGATTAGCTGTTTTAGTAATTAGTGCTCGAGGCAAGAGCATAGTTAACCACACTGGGGTCATGCCATGACTGTACATATGCAGAGTGCAGATGGCGTGAGTACAATTGCTGTAATATTAATTATTTTTACGTACCTTACTTACCTAAGTAACCTAGACAGTACGAATATAAATAAATGTGTTACCTTCGTGATTGCCTTGCTGTGGCCATGAAAACACGTGCACACTTTTCCTGCTCTCCAATCATATACAACAACCACCTGAACAATAATAATAATAATAAGTTTAATTTATAAGCCATGCTTACCATAATAAGGCATTATCTCACACAAAACAGTTGACTCACCTGGTCATTCCCACCTGAAACACACAGGTCAGAGTTCAACGAGGTCACGCAGTTCACAGCGTCAGCATGGGCGGGCTCATATTGCGGTATTGGGGGCACATGTGTAGGCGCTGACCCCTCTCTAGCTCTGCACAGGTAAAAAGCGGTGAATAACAGAGCTGATCTGAATAAGGTGTGCAGGTAAAGTGTGTCACCTGTAGAGAACCGAGCGGCTGCGCATTTTACTTTGCAGCTTCCCCATGCAGCTGAAGACACTCTCACCACGCTGTGTCACAACTTATATATACACCTGAACACACCTATATGCATCAGCACACACAAAGGTTAGTTAGATTTCAGTTTCTTGATCATAAAATCTACAAAATGTTAAAATAATTCATCTAATATTTCGAAGAGGTGCCTGTTTAACAGACTACGTAGAAAAGTAGCAGGGTTACAAGCATTTGTAGATGGCAGGAGAAATGGGGTAGTGGTAGGGGAAGCTACTCAAGCTAAGAGATTTGAGGAATTAAATAGTGTAAGACAGATTGATGAGAATTTAAGACAGAAAAAGTGCTTATGCTCCACAAGTTGGTTGTTAGCAGAGAAAGAGAATTTCTGTACCGAGTTAGATGGAGGGTTAGTAAGTTCTCCCAAGGATGATAGAGTTGTGATAGAAGCAGACCTTAATGGATATGTTGGTGAAGGGAAGTTTGGTGTCAGTGACAGTAATGTGGAAGGAACAATGGTGGTTGATTTTTCTAAAATAATGTACTGGGATTAATATATATTTCAGGAGGAAAGAGGAACATAGGGTGATTTATAAGAGTCTAGGTTAAAACATACAGGTAAATTATACATCGTGCAGGCAATGCAATCTAAACAATGTTTGGAACTGCAAGGTGCTGGCAGGAAAGAGCATGTCCAAACAACATATGAGGGTGGTATGTAACATGACTTTGGCAATACAAAAGTGGAAAAGAACAAGGATAGAGCAGAGGATTAAATAGTGCAAAAGTGAGTAGTCACAATTGTGACTACAATAGTACAATAGTAGCTGGGAGGTTCTGGATAACTGGACGACAACAACAAAATGTGAGACAGAATGGAATGTCCATGGTGTGTCATCTGGACGAGGAGAATGAGGAGATGTGGTGGTTGAATGTATAAGCAGGAAAAGAGTAGCAAAAAAGAGGGTCAGCAAGAGGACAGGAATACGGTGAGAAATATAGGGCAAAACAAAAGGAAAAGGCAGGAGCATATAAAGCGATGTATGTGAGACTAAATTATACGGAAGGGGAATATAACTTGTATAGGTTGGCACGGCAGACAGATTGTGATGGGAAGGATGTATAGCAGGTTAGAGTGTTAACGGATAGAGACAGAAATGCACGCACAAATGAGGAATGTGTGAAGACAAAATAGGCAGAATACTTTAGGGAACGGATGAATGAAAAGACGAATAGAAATTGTCCGAAAGTGTCAGAGTTGTAGAACAGAAGGTTCAAATTAACGGTAAAGCTGAAATTAGAGCAAAATCAGTCGGTCCTGATGAAATACCATTGGAGGTCTTGAAGTGTCCAGGAGTGTAGAAGCTGTACGTAGTAGTAGGCGTATGATCCCACTGCTAAACACCAGGGGGCCTAGATTGCACTCCCCGATCATGATCTTTTAATGATCCAGTTTTTTTTCCAGACAGGTTGGAAGCAGTTCAATTGGATTACATCTATAGTCTAATCCTCTTTTCTCTCACACTGCATTCTTGTCATTTTATAGACACAACCTGGGGCCTTATCTATCTAATATGCAGTTGCATACGCTCAGGGTTGGAAAGTTTCATATGAAAAAAAAACCCTCAGCAGCATAAACTGACATCCGCTCCACAACTGCCCAGTCCATATTTTCCCACTGAGGCTCTTTTATCCTGACTGCTTTCCAAACCCTGGGTCCCCATGTGGATTAAGATGAAGATAATGAATGAATGAATGAATGAATGTATGAATGAATGAATGAACGCAAACGGTGCGTGAAATCTCAATATCTGAAATTCCAGTGATCGCCTCTAAGTGTCGCTAACTGAAAGAAAACACAGTAGAAACGTGCGTACGCCTGGAATGAAGCTTACCTGCAGGAACGCGCGTTCTGTTCTCACGTTCAGCGTGAAATATGGCGTACGCTATGTTTTTGTACGTACGCAACTTCAGTACACGAGGCACCAGGTCTTAATTTCTTCCCTCATATCTGACCTGATTTAACACTCAGAAAAACACGTTTACTGTGTGAATATACAACAATAACATTTTTTAAAATCTGTTGGCTTTTTTCCCCTGTCACCAGGGGTCGCCACAGCGAGTCCCTCGCATTAGGTTCTGGCACATGTTTTACGCCGGATGCCCTTCCTGACGCAACCCTCACCCTTAATATACAACAATAACAATAAAAATAACAAATCACTGAGATTCTTTAGGGGAAAGCTATTAATATATCTTGCAGGTTTACTACACGGATTCGCGACACACACACAAACGCGCACGCACAACTACATATACAAACACAAACGGACTTACCGCGAAACAGTGTCAGTAAAACACGCTTAATTTTAATCCTTTCTAGTCTCTGAAATTCATAAATTAAATAAATATTAATTACGACAGGGAAAAAGCCGAAAGATGAAAAAAAACGCTACGTGATGTTCAGAAGTTCATTCACTTCTCCACAGAGACGCGTCACCTGGTTGCCAGGCGAGTCCCGATCACGTGATCACGCATTAGTGAGAAGTGCATTGGGTGAAACGTAACTCGTGGCAAGGTCGGGATTTATTCTCAGTTCGTCTTTTTCCTGCCACCAGGGGTCGCCACAGCGAGTCACGCCCATTACGACCTGGCACATGTTTTACGCCGAATGCCCTTCCTGACGCAAACCTTACCCTTTCGGTATTATTTGTATATAAAAGTTAAAAATATGTAACATAATAGATTAGATACTGTGTATACCTTATATCTGAGCAACTGTACAACTTAAAAATGCTTCAAATTAACCAAACCCTTATAAAAGCAACTAGGATCCTGGAGACGGGTTCTCTGGAATGAAAAAACTACACCTACAAGTTTGGATTCTGGAAGATGTGTTGAAGCTTCTTGTCTTTCTGCTAAGAATCTCCATGTCTTAAATAAGATTCTTCCAGGGTTTTGACTTATACTAATAAACACAATCAAATCACGTTTCCATGTCCCACTATTTCTCAACACATCCAATTCAATATGGGTATTAAATTATAAAGCATTTCACTGTTTGGACCCTACCTATTGACTAATCTCATCCAGAAATATACTTTGAGATGTTCAGATGCTGGTCTCCTTGTACCTAGGTTCAGATTGTCCACTACGGCCAGAGATAATTTAGTGTTTCTGCCACAACTCCCTGGAACACTCAGCAACATCTCTTTCAAATTCCAAAACCCTCTTAAAGACTCACATTTTTCCCGAACTTTAATTATTTCTGATGGTATGTGATGTTTAACGTTTTAACTGACCTGAGCATTATTTAAAGGTCCTATCTAAGTGAAACTTATTATTATTAGCTGCAAAGGGCTAATGACTTCCCTTTACTTCAGTTTTGAATTACTGTAAATATTTTCTTATCTAAAGACGTCCATATACTGTAGTAATTGCAAACATCATTTTATTGAAACCCACAAATTCAATAAATGAGTCGTTAATTCAGGAACGAATAGCTGAAGCCATCATGTCATCTTTGTTTCATTTATTAACAAATCACTGCTGAATATAAAATATTTCTAATTATACATGTTGAAACATGAGTCTTAAGACTTTGAGCATATGTATGTTTCTCAATTCACAAAATGAGGAACTTAATACAGAGGGTTAAGTGATTTGAATGCTCAGTCAGCTTATCCCCCATTATAAAGAGCACATCTGTGCAGCCAACAATCACTGCACAAGGTATTTGAAAGGACAGAGGATTAACGAAGGACAAATATATACACTTGACGTTGGACGACGGTTAATTAGATGACATCCTCAGTTGTTTTTTTCTGTTGAGGGTTTAAAGTAGTTCAGCAGACTACTGCTGTGCGAATGCTTAACCGCAAGTCTCTTGTCTCTGCGTCTTGTGTGTTTTGGTGTCATTTTAAGGGTGGGTTTGCTCTGGCACCATTCCGTATGCAGTTCTGCCTGCAATTCCACAGGAAGCTGGGAGAATACATAAAGGTCTACATTAGGAGGAATGTCAGAAACCTCTGGGCCATTGGGAATACGCTCTGAAGCAACTATATCACCTAGATCCTCTGATTTACTGATGAGGTCATCAGTATGCAGCGCGGGCACAGTTTGCCCACACTGATGATCCGGTCTCTCCCGGAAACTGGACAGGAGCTCTGATTGGATGTATTGTGGGAGAGCTCTGAAAACATCTGGATCCACTTCTGGGGGAAGTTCAAGGATGTTACGTTTGTAATCTGGTGGGGGCACACTGCTGGGCTCAGAGTGTAATGGAACAGGATGCACAGAGGACATGGATCTGATAGGCTGCTCTGCGAATGGAGATGATGATGTTGATGATAATTCTTTGTTGTTTGGTAGTTTCACTCTTTCTTCAGTCTGTGTAAAGCAGGAAGGAGTTTTAAACACATTGTGCATAAGTGTGTGTGTAGGGGTGGGTGTAGATGGAGGTGTTTGTGTAGGGGTGAAGAAGGAGCTGATGGTGCTCCTGCTGGATGTTTTGGACAGCAGGTTTGTAAAACACACATTGAGCAGATTGAGGTGAAATGGCACTCTCACATCCACCAGTTTGTGCAAGAGCTTCATCGCTATTGAAACCAGCTGAGGCACAGCCTCTGGACAGCCTGTAGCACAAACAACAAAACAAACCAGTTCTAATAATGAGACACAGACAATGTGTGAACATTGTTGAATACATCACTCAGTTTGTGAAAACCATAAAAAATGCCTTAAATATTTCATTTTTTACTGCACCATAATGAAGAGTCATGATTTCTGCAATGCTGAGAATACGGACAGAATAGCAGAGAGAAGGAATAAACCGACTTTAGATGTAAAGATGGAAATACACAGAATGTCTGGGAAACCAGACAAAGTTTCCATGTGTCTCTGTCTCTCAGGATTATGCTAAAAAGCATGTTTTGGTGTTTGTGTGTGTGTATACATCTGTGTTAAACTAAGAATCGTATATAGTTCCATTCCGTCTTTGAATCAGTGTCTGACTCAATTCTTTTGTTTCATGGTTTGGCTTAAAGTGTGTGTGTACACACCATTAATAATCCGGTGTGCAGTGTGTGTGGGTATTGGACCCTGTCTGCTCTCGCGGCTGAACCAGCGACTTGCTGCGCCGCTACGTCTCAATGTCAGTCTCAATGTCTGAGGCAACCTGCCATCCTTACGCATCCTGCAGACACACATACAGACACACAAACAAATTACACACACCCAGTCAAAAACCAAATAAGAAATAAACTAAAATAATCAATACAATGTTCATTGATTTATATACAGTATATGTATACAGAGTTACATTAAACACACACCTCAACATCACATACCTCTCACTCAGGTTGCGCATCAGGTCAGTGATTTTATTCTCCGCTTCACTCAGTGTGGAGATTTTCTTAAATGAGTCCTCATCACTCAAAGACTGAAACAACAAACACACACACGTGCGCGCACATACACAAAACATGCATGAGGGATACAGTCATCTTCACACAGAGACAGCGTGTGTCTGAGATAGAGAGGCTAATCAGGGTGTGTGTTATTTGAGTGAAAACACTCTAGGTGTGTGTTATTACCTGGGGAGGGCCTGTGGGGGTGACGGGTGAAACATCAACGCCACGGGCGAAGCTCTGAATGCGTTTCGCATTCGCTTCTCCAAATGCACACACCAATTGTCCGAGGGGGTAAAGCTGTAGATCACGGACACTGAATACACCCAACGAGTTTAGCCTCTCTACTGTCCTGTAACCAATTCCTGTTAGACACACAAACACAGTTCAGTCTCTCTACTGTCCTTCAAACGATTCCTGTCTAGCACACAAACACACACACAGAGGTCAGACTCTCTACTGTAATGTAACCAATTTCTGTACTAAGTACTGCATTTGCGTGTGGGTGTTTGTGTATTACCTGGCACTTTGCTGAGAGCATTTAGACCCCCCATCAGCTGGCAGATGTTCTGGGGTAAGAGTGTGGTCTGCTGGTTGGGTTTGAAAGTTCCTGAGACCAATTTAGATAAGAGTTTGCTGCTCGCCACGCCCACACAGGAAGTGAGGCCCAATTTAGACAACAGTGCCTCCCGGAGCTCCGATGCTATCACTGAACCCAGAGCCAGATTCACGTGGTGTTGTACAGCCATGCCAGAGTCTGCACCTCCCCCCCACACCAAACGAAATAATTAATTCAGACAAAGCCAACTGATTTCAGAGTCTTACTATTTTGAATGTACAGATCTACATTTAACACAGAATTACAGACACAGCATCTACAGGTAACAAGGAATTCACAGAGACATCATCAGCATTGCATGTGTGTGATTTGTTACTTTCTTCACCTTTGTGTCCATAGACGTGACCCACAAACGAAAGCTGAGAGATGTCCATGTTCTTCTTCCTGTTCTCCACAATCTCTGTCACGTCCACAAAGTTCTCGTCTAAACCCAGCCTCTCCACCAGAGGGCAATATGACAATAGAAGCTCTCCACAAACACACACACACACACAACAAATCAGCTGGTCTTTCACCTAGCCACTTAATTATTGCATACATCTAACAATCCATACATTTGTTCTGATATGTTCCAAAAAATCTATCCATCCATCATTCCATTGATTAGCCACACCATCCATAAGTCCATCCATGCATTTGTATTAGGTTTTTTTTTATCTATTCCCCCGTTTATATACTCATCAGTTAATTCACCCAGCCATCCAACAAGTGCATGTATACATAAACTGTGCATCCATCATTCCATCAGCCGAGCCATACAATTAGAACTTTTTATTTCTCTGCCCATTCACCAAATCAACCACATGTCTATTAATCCATCTCTCAATCCATTCATCTATTACCCCATCCATCCATATTTTTAAAAACCAATGCATGCATTCATCATTTATCCATTCACCAATCTGTCCATTCATCCAATCATAAATCAGAGAGACGTGTGTTTGTGTATATATACATACCAGTAACGTTGTAAGAGATCTCTCTATAGAAGGTGAGATCTTCTCCGTTGACTAGCACAATGTCAGGACATTTTTCCAGAGCTTCCTTCACAGATGTCATTTTGGCCACACCCTTTGCCCTCGCAATATAGTTACAGGTCACAATTATGTACTTCTGCTGCACTCCTGAAACAGCAGCACAATAAACAGAGCATGAAATTGAAAGTCACGTGAGCTCTTCAGCCCAAATACACACTGTAACACTATGGGCTGTGTTTCAAATTAAAACTCAATTCAAACCGAGGCATGCCTCAACTCACCAACCGGTTTGGAACGCAGTGCTGGATTCCGAATCATCTCTACCTGGGCGTAGAAACAGTCCATGTCAAAATGTAGGATGACTCTGGGATTGTCCTCCACATCTCCGAAAGCAAATTCTTAAAACAAGGACAAGGAATTCAAGAGAACAATTTATAAGCAATGTGAGATTTACAATTGTGCTCTAAATAAGAAAAGTCAAACATCACTAATGTGTTTAATTAATGATTTTGCCAAAAAAGATCATACAACCAGGGATGATTCATGACTATGTGTACCCGCGTAATGCGCAACCAATAGAATTAAATGTCTTGTCATGCTCGCTGCTAATTGAGTGTAATTGAGAGTGTCAGAGACGTAATATGGCTGATTAGTGTAGGTAGGGTTGCAGTAAGGTGTGTAGTAAAATGGAGCTGCTTTGTCACTACAAAAATATGTAGTTTTGATTTCTGAAATGAAGAAGAAACCACTGAGCATCTAACGGTTAACAGTCTGTTTTTAGTTTTCATTTGTTTACAGGATCCAACAAAAAGAGCATGCCGACACCGTCCGTGCCGGACCTGTTTAATATAATTTCAGAGTTTGCATAAGGTAACGTACTATCATGTCACAGATTCAGCTGGTTCAGTGTGTGGAATGCAGGGTATTTAGTCAGTTTTCTCTGTCATTAGTGATAATGTTATCTGTAACAACTGCACTCTATTTAGAACTCTGACAGAGAAGATGTCAGTTTTAGAGGTGCACATCCAGTCATTACAGAGGGTTAGTGAGAGTGATAGCAGTCCTGTTACATAAAGGTCGCAGGTCGCAATGGATGCATTATAACCCTCATTAGAGCCCAGCAACTCTCACACCAGGCACATGGGTGACGGCAAAGTGATCGCAAAGCCAGTGCTAATGCTGAGAGCACCACTCATCTCCGATTCACATGTCCAACAGGTTTGCCCTCCTCAGTGAGACACAAAATATACAATCTAATAACTTAATAAATATTATACTTGACAACTGTCATAATACATCCTGCACCGTTGACCTGAAGATGGGACTATTAAATATTAGGTCTCGAAATTCTAAACCTTTTATTATAATTGAACTTATTACTGATCAGGGATTAAATGTACTTAGTTTAACTGAAACATAGATAAAACCAGATGAGTATGTTGTATTAAATGAAGCTAGTCCTCCTAGATATAATTACATATCCCAGCCTTGTCTAACTGGTAGAGGTGTAGCTGTCATCTATAATAATAATAATACAGCAATCACATACAAACCTTAGCAAAAACTAAACTTATTTAAGATTTTGTTTACAAAAATATCTTGTGAAACCGGGAAAAATAAGTCTACTGACTTTTTCCCATTATTTATTATCTACAGACCCCAGGGCCATATTGGGAATTCCGACATGAGTTTGCAGATTTCATCTACAACCTAGTTACATCTGTAGACAAAGCTCTTATTGTAGGAGATTTTAATATACCCTTCGACAATCCAGCAGATCCCCTGAGAACTGGATTGGTGTCTATTCTTGTCTCTGTGGGGGTAAACCAGATTTTAATATGAACCACTCATAAAAGCAAGGCACCCTATCCCCAACTGCTCCCCGTGCACCCCGGGTAGAGTGCAGCACACTGCTCCAGGTGTTCAGCCCTGGATGGGTTAAATGCAGAGAAAGAATTTCCCTCCGGGGATC
>JAOUQV010318305.1:0-12530 GCA_028565295.1 Aspidoras spilotus
CTAGTCTTGTATATTATTTGAGTCACCCGAAACTAAAAGATCCGTCCGGGGGGAGATGTAGGTTTCAAACCCCAACAGATTCCTAGTCAAGATGGGAACCAGGGCGCATAGAGTCTGAGCCGAGGACCAAGACATTTAGTTGTTTATCCTAGTCAACACCAAGAATGAGACCAGACTGATTAAGATTATGTTAAAATAATTTGCGGAAATTATGAAATAAATAAATAATTTGTTTCTAATTCATTTTACATATTGTATATTAATAAATAATTACATAATTATTTAATTAATTATTTAAAATATATACAAATATAATACAAATGTAAAAAATTATTTTAAAGTTTTGTTGTCAAAGGTTTTTTCTGCTCTATTTGCTCTTTTTTTGGCAGCATTTTAATAATCTAATACTTAAAACACAATCTCTGTATAAGGAGAACCTGGCAGATGCCATATGATCACAGATAAATGTCCCCAATAGTTTTGTTATGCCACAATCAGTTCTTCTGTAATGTGTAGATCTGTCCACTGCACAGTGAAAGGTATCATTAACCAGCTATGTGTATACAGAGCGGTGAATTTGACCGTGGACATATAATGGAAATAAATGGAAATAAAGAACACCATGAGGTTAGTGGTTGGTTGTTGAGTGTTAACATCACTTCATCATAGAAACATTATCAAAATGTTGTATTAAACAGAACCAGGACAATAGACTCACCAGACCATTAACTAGGTACAACTGTACAATTGCTTGTTAACACAAATATCTAATCAGCCAATCACAGGGGCGGAACAATGGCGCAGTGGATAGTGCTGTGGCCCCACAGCAAGAGGACCTGAGTATAAGATGTGAAACTTGTGTATGAGTATTACTTTGTTCCTGTTGTTAATAAACCAAGATGACGTTAATAACGTATTATGGTTGATGGTATCAGACAGTGCTGGTCTGAGTGTTTCAGAAACTGCTCATCTACTGGGAATTTTCACACACAACCAATATTGTAAGATAATAAATGATCATTTGTGAATGTCTTAGCTAATGACAGAAACTCTGAAATCTCCCCTCCTTCGAAGATCAGTTTCAATTATACTGTATAATTATAATATAATTGTACACTCATTGGACACTATATTATGTACACCTGTTCAATTGCGTGTTAACACAAATCTATTCGGCCAATCACATTGCCGCAACACAAACCTAACATCATAATGGATAAGAAAGGTGTTTTAAAGGTGATTTTGAACATCATCTTATTAGTATCAGACAGTGCTGGTCTGAGTATTTCAGACACTGCAGATATTTTCGCACACAACCATGTCTAGGGTTAACACATATCTGGCTAATCACATGGCTGCAACTCAATGCATCTAGGCATTGATGGTCAATACAACTTTCTGAAGTACAAACTGAGCATCAGAATGGATAAGAAAGGTGATTTCAAACATGGAATGATTGTTGGTGCCAGATTGGCATAAACCGTTGATCTACTGGGATTTTTACGCACAACCATCTCTAGGGTTTACATTTATCTAGTTGCAGTTTACTTACACCTGTAAACTGCCCATTCTCGGCTCTCTGCATTGTTCCTCTTCAGTTTCAAATGCTGCTCCAATTGGATTATGGGATACAACAATATGCTCTGTTCGCATATTTCAAAATGACTTTTTGCGTGCTGCTTGATTCATACTGCACATTCAGGCACACAATCATTTTCATGTACTGCCTTCAAATGCAGCCTCAGTATCGCGGTTGTCTGCGCTTTGTGTAGCTCACTATCCTTGGGTGGTAGTAGGGCTGCCAGTTTCCAGTAATGAAAAACAGGGGACACTGTGGGGGGTGCTATTATGTTCATTTCCCTATACGAGACCGGGGGTTGTATGCTAACGGTGTTCCCTTCTTATGCCTGACTAGGATGCGGGTGCTACCGGTGTTTGCTTCTGGGACATCCTGCAACCCTAGGTGCTAGTTTGTGGTTATGAGCAATTTGCCCATTTGAATCCAGACAGTATTTGATTTATGTTTTTTATAGAAGTTAGTGTGTACTATGTTGTATACTTAATTAAAATTATCGTATCATTTGTTTTTGGAACATTTGGAAATGTTAAATAATTTTTTACTCATTAATACAGAATTCTTAAAAGTAATCATATATAACAAATTTGTGCACTAAAATCAAAAGGGTGCCTACGATTTTTGCACAAGGTGGGGCAGACTATTATTAGTTTAAATGTCTTTCATGGCATTTTATCACTGCTGCATGTGATGTCCTCACTACTTTATAAAACAATAGAACTTGTGCGTCTCAATCTACTGGTTCATATTTCATGGGGTTTAGTGTCATAAATAGAGTGCTGACACCTATTTATAATTGTTTGATGCTTTATTTTCAGTGTGGAACCATTGATATTTACCCAAGACAATGCATGAACATTAGAAGATAGAACTAAGGTAAAAGCAGAGGTGAGACTTATTTTCAGAAGCTTACATACCCAAATCATCAAAGGTATACCTTTGAATTACATTAATGAATTACATTTATTCCCTTACATTCCTTTAAGTAAGTTTTTGAAAAAAAATAATACTTATAGGAGTAGTTTTAAATCACTATAATCTTTGCTTTTACTTGAGCAGATTAGTGAAGAAGAAACTATACTCTTACTCTGCAACATTAGGCTCATCTTAATGTTTTATTTAGACGGAGATAGAGTTTCTTCCAAAGGCTCTACCACGTGACTATGTTTCACCAATCAATCGTCATGTGATCATACTCAATCTTAGCGGCGGGACGAGTTAGCATTCTGAAAAATGTCAGAATCAGTGCAGATAGGCTACGCAGACAAAGAGGAATTGAGAAGTATTGAGAAGTACTTGAATTTACACATTATTTTAAGCTATTTTGTAATTAATACATTTTATTGATTGGATGATCTCTAATTTGCCTAAAGATGTATTTTTTTGTCTGATTGAATGCTTGTGTGAACAAATAAATCAGATGTTATTAAAAAATTACTCAGTACTTTTTTCACTATGCACTTTTTTATTCTTACTCAAGTATTTATTTGGATAACTAATTTTTACTTTTATCTGAGTCATATTATTCTGAAGTAAAAGTACAATTAATACTTAAGTACAATGTTTGGCTACTCTACCCACCTCTGCAAATCATTGACAACACCATTAATAGAAAGGCGATAAAAATCAGTACAGCATCACAAATGTACACACATTTGGATAATACATTTAGTGGCGCTAAACTATCCTGAGTCATTGTTACAAGACTGGGTTGCATGCAGTACAAAAAACAGAACGAGGATGGAAGTGCCGGCAACCCTAACCAGGGAGGATTATCCCAGTCACACTGGTAAATAATGGCAGTGCCATTATCCTCCTACTAATATATCTACTGTCCCTCCTCTGTACATGTCCAAACCATCTCAGTCTGTCCTCTCTAACTTTGTCTCCCAATTTTTTAACCTGTGCTGTCCCTCTGATGTTCTCATACCTAATCCTGTCTATCCTGGTCACTCCTAGCAAGAACCTTAAGCTCTGCCACCTCCTGCTCTGCTTCCTGTCGCTTAGTCATTGTCACTGTCTCCAAACCATACAACAAGGCTGGTCTCATTACTTTCTTATAAATCTTTCCTTTCACTTTTGCACACATCACTACTGAAACTTTTCTCCATCCACTCTATCTTGCCTGTACTCTCATCTTCACCTCTTTTCCACACTGCCCATCTTCTTGAACAGTTGATTCTAAGTATCTGAATTCCTGCACCTCTGTGACCACTTCTTCCTGTAGCCTGACAGTTCTACCTTCCTCCCTCTCATTCACACACATGCATTTGGTCTTACAAGTGTTGACTTTCATTGTACAACTCATCATAGGCCTTCTGCTTGGCCTTTGCTACCTCCCTGTTTGTCCTACGCTTAATCTCTTTACACTTCTGCTTACTCTCTTCAGTCTTCTCCTTGTCCCATTTCTTCTTCCTCTGAATAACCTTCTGCACTTCCTTGTTTCAAGTTTCCAAGTTTATTTTTTCCTTGTTTCAAGTTTCCTTGCTGTCTTTTACCTGTCCAGATGACACACCACACCTGTCTGTTTATTCACTTTTGCTGCTGCTACCCAGTCATCAGGAAGCTATTTTCCACCAACCAAAGCCTTTCTCAACTCCTTTCTTAACTCCTCACAGAATTCCTCCTTTCTGAACTTCCACCATTTTGTCCTCTTCTCTACATTTGCCCCCTTCCTCTTCCTAACCACCAGAGTCATCCTGCAAACCACAATCCGATGTTGTCTCAAGTCTTAGGACTCAAGCAGTTTTATTGTCATTTCAGCCATATACAGTGTTACAGTACACAGTGAAATGAAACAACGTTCCTCCAGACCAAGGTGCTACACACAACATTAAAGTGCACTTGTGCAAACAGCACAAACAAGAAATACATCACAGTACGAATAATACAGAACAATAAATACACACAGTACAAAAATAAATACAAAACAATAATGAATACAGGGGAAATGTGGGGGGGGAAGACACTGTAATAGGCCGGTTAAATTTATAAGGTGGCATTGTGCTGAATGGGGTAGTATTTGTGTGTGTGTATGTTCAGTTCAAACTCTGATTGTTTGACTCCGATTGGAGTCTGATCGCCTGAAGAAAGAAACTGTTGCAGAGTCTGGATGTGAGGGCTCGAATGCTTTGATACCTTTTTCCAGATGGCAGAAGCTTGAAGAGTGTGTGTGATGGGTGTGTGTGATCACAATGCTGAGTACTTTGCAGGTGCAGTGTGTGGTGTAAATGTCTGTGATGGAGGGGAGAGACACACCGATGATCTTCTGAGCTTTCCTCACTATCCAATGAAGAGACTTACAATCTGACAGTGCAGTTCCTTAACCAGACAGTGATGGCACTGTCAGCAGGGTGAACAGCAGTGGACTGAGCACGCAGCCCTGGGGAGCTCCAATGTTTAGTGTGATGGTGCTGGAGGTGCTACATCCGATCCAAACCGAGTGAGGTCTTCCTGTCAGAAAGCCTAGAATCCAGTTGCAGATGGAGGTGTTCAGGCCCAGAAAATCTAACTTCCTGATCAGTTGCTGAGGAATGATGGTGTTGAATGCTGAACTGAAGTCAATGAACAGCATACGAACATATGTGTCTTTATTGTGCAGGTGTGAGAGTGCTAGGTGAAGGGTGGTGGCTATGGCATTGTCCTGTCCTATCGTGACCTGTTGGGACTGTAGGGGGTCAAAAGTAGGGGGTAGCAGGGTCTTAATGTGTCTCATGACGAGCCTCTCGAAGCACTTGCTAATGATGGGTGTGAGTGCAACAGGGCGATAGTCGTTAAGGCAGGAAACAGAAGACTTCTTCGAGACAGGGATGATGGTGGTGGCCTTAAAGCATATAGGAAAACGGAGCTGCTCAGAGAGATGTTAAAAATGTCACCAAAGACCTCAGTTAGCTGGTCTGCACATTCTCCGAGGACTTTTCCAGGAATCTGGTCCAGTTTTTATTTTTAGCCTACTATGGACTCCCGCTCGCTTACTGCGCTTTTTTTTTTGCTCGCACCGCTTTTGGCGTCTCTTCTCCCGGCCACCGGCATCAGGAAATGGCGAGGCTTCAGAGTTTTTACTCCGTAGCAGGCCGAGGTAGCGTAGTTTTTTTAACACATCTTCCTTTATGCTGTTTATTGTATTTTTGCGGTAATGAAGGAGTGTCTAACGGTGATATACATGGACATCAGGAGTGCCAACGTCCATATACCGGAGGTAAGAATTGAAAAGTTAAGAAAAACACTCTTAACAGACAAAAAAAATCACGCGTGTGCCGCATTTCTATTTCAGTTGTCTACACTGTCCCCTGCCACTACCTTACAGGCTCCAATCTCTTTTAAGTGACCTCGTCTACATAGGATGTAATCTACCTGAGTGCTTCTGCCTCCACTCTTGTAGGTCACCCTGTGCTTTTCCTTCTTTTGGAAATATGTGTTTACCACAGTCATTTTCATCCTCTTTGCAAAATCCTCTGCCCATAACCTCATCTCCTTTGTTTCCTTCAACAACATGCCCATTAAAATCTGCACCAATCAGCACACTCTTTTCTTTGGGAATGCTCTCTACTACTTCATCTAGCTCTCTCCAGAAACTCTCTTTCTCCTCCAACTCACAGCCAACTTGCGGTGTATAGCCACTGATATCACCATTACACCTTCAATTTCTAACTTCAGACTCATTACCCTATCTGACACTCTTTTCACTTCAACAACACACTTTGCATAGTCCTTTCTTAGAACCAGCCCAGCTCTATTTCTCTTCTTATCCACACCAAGATAAAACAGTTTAAAACCTGCACCTGCATTTTGATACCTTTTGCTGTCATCGTCCCTACATTTAGGGTTGCTACCTTCAGTCCTACCCTCTTGAATCTCCTATTCTCTCTCCGCCTCTTTACACGCTTCCCTTCTCGTCGTCTTCAGCAAACAGCAGCCCAATTTCCTCCACTACCCTGTTGCCACCAAACTAGTGGCGCTTGTTTTTAACCCGGGCTGCGACCGATCCGGTATGAATAAACATTTATTGACCTGCATTTTAGTTTTTCCATTCCTGACACAAAACCACACCATTTACCCGGGCTTGGGACCGGCACTTGTTTGTGCTCTCTAATGGTTAGTTTATATGTTAACTCAATGTGATCATTAGTGACTTCATATGTTAACTTAATGTGTTATTTAATTAGTGACTTGATATAAAAACTCATTGTGTTAAATAGTGACTTGATATATTAACTCATTGTGTCAATTAGTGGCTTGATATGATAACTCATTGTGTTAATAAGTGACGTGATATATTAACTCATTGTTTTATCAATTACTTGATATTTTAATTCATTTTGTTAGGTAATTAGTGACCAGATACGTTAACTCAATGTGTCAATTAATTAGTCAACTAAGATGTGTTCATTAATTAGTGATTTGATATGTTAACTCATTGTGTTAATTCTTGATTCGATATGTTAAATTATGGTATTAATTATTTACTTCATATGTTAAGTCATTGAGTTAATTAGAGACTTAATATGTTATTGCTTATGACTTGCTATGTTAACACATTGTGTTAATTTGTGAATTGATATGTTCATCCAAAGTGTAAATTAGTGATGTGACACGTTAACTCATTGTTTTAATAAGTGACTTGATATGGTAACTCATTGTGTTAATGTGTAACTTAATATATTAACTTATTGCTTTAATTAGAGACTTGATATGTTAACTCAATGTGTTAATCAAATAGTGACTTTGATGTGGTAACTCATTGCGTTAATTAATGACTTTACAAGTTAATTCAATGTGTTAATTAATTACTTTATATTTTAACTCATTGTGTAAATTAGAGACTTAATATATTAACTTAATGTGTTATTTAATTATTGACTTGATAGTACAACCCATTGTTTTAATTAGTGACATGATATGTTAACTCATTGTGTTAATTAGAGATTTGATATGTTAACTGAGTGTGTTAAATAATTAGTGACTTCATATGTTAACGCATTGTTTTGATTAGTGATTTGATATTGTTATGTCATTATGATAATTAGTGATTTAATATGTTAACACATTGTGTTAATTAGTGGCTTGATATGTTAACTCATTGTGTTAATTGGTGACTTAATATGTTAACACATTGTGTTAATTTGTGACTTAATATGGTAACTCAATGTGTTAATTAATTAGTGACGTGATATATTAACTCATTGTTTTATTAATGACTTGATATGTTAACTCATTTTGTTAGATAATTAGTGACCAGATATGTTAACTCAATGTGTCAATAAATTAGTGAACTAAGATGTTAAGTCAATGTGTTCATTAATTAGTGAGTTGATATGTTAACTCATTGTGTTAATTCTTGATTCGATATGTTAAATTATGGTATTAATTATTTACTTCATATGTTAAGTCATTGAGTTAATTAGAGACTAAATATGTTATTGCTTATGACTTGCTATGTGAACACATTGTGTTGATTTGTGAATTGATATGTTCATCCAGTGTGTAAATTAGTGACCCGACATGTTAACTCGTTGTTTTAATTAGTGACTTAATACGGTAACTCCTTGTGTTAATGTGTGACTTAATTAATTAACTTAGTGTGTTAGTGACTTGATATGTTAACTCATTGTTAGTTAATTAGTAACTTGATATGTTAAGTCAATGTGTTAATCAAGTAGTAACTTTGATATGTTAACTCATTGTGTTAATTAATGACTTTACAACTTAATTTAATGTGTTAATAATTACTTTATATTTAACTCAGTGTGTTAATTGGAGACTTTATATGTTAACTGAGTGTGTTAATTAATTAGTGACTTGTTATGTTTGCTCATTGTATTGATTAGTGACTTGATATGTTAAGTCATTATGTTAATTAGTAACTTGATATGTTAACACATTGTGTTAATCTGTGACTTGATATGTTATCTCAATGTGTTTATTAATTAGTCCCTGGTCATCTCGAGACCGGACTACTGCAACTCCTTCTTAACAGGGCTACCTCTGAGTGCTATCCATCTCTTACAGGTGATTCACAACTCGGCTGCGAGACTTGTATTCAATGTTAAATCCAAGTTCTCACACATTACACCACTGCTCTGCACTTTCCACTGGCTCCCTGTAGTTGCTCGCATCAGAATTAAAACACTGATACCAGAATTAAAACACCGATAGCCAAGAATGGCCTGCACCTTTCAACATTACAGCACTTATCACACCCTGTACTGCACACGTGCACTCCGATCGTCTAGCACTGCTTAACTGGTTTTCCCATCTCTTAGGGGACGAGGAAGGCATGCTTCTAGACTCTTCTTTGTTCTGGCTCCTAAATGCTTTAATGAACTTCCCCTTAATGTTTGAACGGCAGTAGCTAGCTACTTTATATGTTAACTCAATGTGTTAATAATTAGGACTTAGTTAACTCAGTGTGTTAATCAATTATTTGATAGCATAGTGTTAGTTAATCAGTTACTCAATGTGTTCATTAGTGACTTGATATTTTAACTCAATGTTTTAATTAAGTAGTGATTTGCTATGTTAACTCAGTGTGTTAATTAGTGACTTAATATGTTAACTCAATTTGTTAATTAATTAATTACTTTATATTTAAACGCATTGTGTAAAATAGTAACTTGATATGTTAACTCAGTTTCTTAATTAATGACTTGATATGGTGACTCATTGTGTTAATTCGTGACTTGATAGGTTAAGTCAATGTGTTCATTGATTAATGACTTGGTATGTTAACTCATAATTAGTGACCTGATATGTTAACTCATTGTGTTGATTACTGACTTGATATGATAACACATTGGGTTAATTCGAGACTTTATATGTTAACTCAATGTGTTAAGTAATTAGTAATGTGATATTTTAACTTATTGTTTTAATTAGTGATTTGATGTTAACTCATTGTGTTTATTAGTGACTTTGATATGTTAAAGCATTTTGTTAGTTAATTAGTAGCATGATATGTTAACTCAATGTGTTAATTAATTAGTGAATTTATATGTTAACTCACTGTGTTAACTAGTAAATTAATATGTTAACTCAGTGTGTTAATTAGTGACTTGATATTTTAACTCAATGTGTTAATCAAGTTGTGACTTTGTATGTTAATTCAATGTTTACATTAATTAATTACTTTATATGTTAACTCATTATGTTAATTAATTAGTCACTTAATATGTTAACTTATTGTGTTAATTAGTGACTTGATATTTAACTCATTGTATTAAAAATTTAATGTTAACTAATTTGTTAATTAGAGACTTGATATGTTTACTAAATGTGTTAATTAATTACTGACTTGATATGTTAACTTATTGTGTTAATTTGTGACTTAATACGGTAACTCATTGTGTTAGTTAATCAGTGAATTAGTGTATTAACTCAGTGTGTCATTGTGTTGATTAGTGACTTTATATGTTAACTCAATGTGTTCATTAATTTGAGAATCGATATGTTAACTCAGTTTGTTAATTAATTAGTGACTTTATATGTTAACTTATTGTGTTAGTTAATTAGTGACTTTATATGTTAACTCTTTGTGTTAATTTGTGACTTGATATATTAGCTCAGTGTGTTAGTGACTTGACTCAATGTGTGAATTAATTAGTTACTTGATATGTTATCTCACTGTGTTAATTTGTGACTTGTTATGTTAATTCATTGTGTTAAGGATTTGATAGGCTAACTTAATGTGTTAGTTACTTGATATGTTAACTCAATGTGTTAAGTTATTGTGCTCATTAGTTTCTTGATATGTTAACTCAGTGCCTTATTTAGTGACTTGATATTTTAAATTAATGTGTCAATCAAGTAGTGACATTGATACGTTAACTTGTTCTGTTAATTAGTGACTTGATATGTTAATTCAATGTTTTAATTAATTAATTACTTTGTATGTTAAATCATTGTGTTAGAGACTTGCTACATTAACTTAATGTGTTAATTAAATAGTGTCTTAATGCATAAACTTATTGTGTTTAAATAGTGATTTGGTATGTTAACTCTTTGTGTTAATTAGTGATTGTACTGCAGCAGTTATGTTCATACCTGAATAAAAATAATATTTTTGAAAATGGTCAGTCAGGATTTAGGCTCCATAATAGCACAGAGACAGCACTGGTTAATGTTGTGAATGATTTGCTACTAGCCTCTAATCAGGGTTATGTTTCCATTCTTAAATTGCTTGACTTAAGTGCAGCTTTTGACACCATCGATCACGTTATTCTTCTTCATAGGCTAGAAAATGTTGTTGGAATTAAAAATACAGCCCTGTCCTGGTTCAGGTCTTTTTTGATTAACCGTTATCAGTTTGTTGATGTAAATGGCCAATATTCTATGCACAGTAGGGTAAAGTTTGGTGTCCCACAAGGTTTTGTCTTGGACCCATTACTTTTTTCTCTATATATGCTACCTATGGGTAGTATTATTCGCAAGCATAATATCAACTTCCACTGTTATGCTGATGATACACAGTTATATGTGTCAGCCAATCCTGAGGAGAGACAACAATTTACTAGAGTTGAGAAATGTGTGAAGGACATTAGACAGTGGATGTTAAACAATTTTCTTTAACTTAATTCTGATAAAACTGAAGCACTGGTATTAAGATCACAGTGAGCTAAAAGTTACTGATATTTTATTATCTCTGGATGGTCTTTCAATAACATCATGTACAGCTGTAAAAGACATTGGTTTGATTATTAGTTGTAGCCTTTCCTTTGAATCTCTTTGTGATAATACAACGAGGATAGCATTCTTTCATCTTAGAAACATTGCTAGGATCAAAAATATGCTGGCACTGCTGGTAAATTTTTCACTTTCAAAGCAGTTATCGGCCACAATAACTTAGTGAGCTTCTAGTTTTATATGATTTATCACATCCACTTTGATTAAAAGGTGCAGTCTATTTGCTGATACCTTGTATTATGTGGGCTAGAGCATGGGGCAGATCGCGATTTTACCCCACATCTATGGAATAGTCTTCTAGTTAGCGTTCGGGACACGATGTCAGTCATCTAGTCTAGACTGAAAACCTATTTATTAAGTCAAGCATATCCTCCATAGTCCCCTATAGTTCAGGGCTCAGAGCTGGAGGGTTTATGGCCATAGTGTTTTCGTAAACTAGAATGTTTGGATGATGTCACCCATGGCTGGCTGCTTGTCTGTGTCACCTTCTGGTTTCTTCTTGCACTAGACTGACGGAGTTTCTTCTTGCACTCTCCACAACTTGTGTTAGGTTTGATCATTAGATAGTTGATCATATTTAACTTTCTTGATGTCAGCAACCCTGCGTCTGCCAAATTTTCTTTAAATGCCCATATATATTCTTCTTTGTCTTTCAGCTCCTCCCTTCTTCAGGGGTTGCCACAGCGAGGATTATAGGATTATTTATTACAATCCCAAACCTAGGGGCGCCAGCAGCATTAGTACAGTGTTTACCGAGAGCAAGGGTGCCGGTCATAGCAGGTAATCTTAGGATTTTAGGCAAAGATGTTGGATTTTCATGTTGGAGCTAATAATAGTCAGAGGTCACCAAGAGTAGTATTATAGAGGTGTGTAAATTAGCGAAGGCGATGTCCGATTAAGTAATCTGCTCTGGCCCCCTCCCAATGCAGCGTGGTGATGTAACTTACAGCAGGTTATGGTCACTGAACTGCTGGATATCCAAATGGTGCTCAGAAAATCATGTAGGCTTCATAGATAATTGGAGTAATATTGAGGGTAGGACTGGCCTGTTAGGGCAGGACGGTATCTATCCCACTCGGGAAGGTGCTGCTTTTTTATCCTGCAGCATAGAACATAGTCTTAAAACAGGGCCAGGAAGCAGACAAACAGGCTAATCCAACTGTATGCTAGCTGCTTAGAGGGTTATCATATTGAGACAATGTCTGTTCCCCGAGCTAAACCAAAATATAGAAATTTGAAGAAATATAGAAATATACAAAGAGTTAATTCTAATAAC
>JAOUQV010318412.1:0-12521 GCA_028565295.1 Aspidoras spilotus
ATACTTAGGATCAACTGTCCAAGCAGATGGGAAGTGTGGAAAAGAGGTAAAGAAGAGAGTACAGGCAGGATGGAGTGAATAGAGAAAAGTGTCAGGAATGATGGGTGACAAAAGGGTTGCAGCTAAAGTGAAAAGAAATGTTTATAAGAGAGTAGTGAGACCAGCTTTGTTGTATGGTTTGGAGACAGTGGCACTGTCTACGAGACAGGAAGCAGAGCTGGAAGTGGCAAAGCTTAAGATGTTGAGGTTCTCATCAGGAGTGACCAGGATGGACAGGATGAGGAATAAGAGCATAAGAGGGACAGCACATGTTGAAAAATTGGGAGACAAAGTTAAAGAGGGCCGATTGAGATGGTTTGGACATGTGCAGAGGGGAGACAGTGAATATATTGGTAGGAGGATGTAAGAAATGGAGCTGTAAGGCAGGAGGCAGAGAGGAAGACCAAAGCAGAGATATCTAGATGTGGTCAATGTACACATGCAGGTAGTTGGTGTGAAAGCAGAAGATGCAGAGGACAGAGTGAGGTGGAAAAGGGTGACACGCTGTGGCGACCCCTGATAAAAGGAAGAGGCCGAAAGAATAATATATACCGCTCAAAATATAAAGGGAACACTCAAATAACACATCCTAGATCTAAATGAATGAAATATTCTCATTGAATACTTTGTTCTGTACAAAGGTAAATGTGCTGACAACAAAATTACACAAAAATCATCAATGAAAATCAAATTTATTAACCAATGGAGCCCTGAATTTGGTGTCACACACAAAATAAAAGTAGAAAAACACACTACAGGCTTATCCAACTTTGATGTAATGTCCTTAAAACAAATCAAAATAAGGCTCAGTATTGTGTGTTGCCTCCAAGTGCCTATATGACCTCCCTACAATGCCTGGGCATGCTCCTGAGGGATCTCCTCCCAGACCTGGACTAAAGCATCCGCCAACTCCTGGACAGTCTGTGGTGCAACGTGACATTGGTGAATGAAGCGAGACATTATGTCCCAGATGTACTCAATCGGATTCAGGTCTGGGAAACATTGGATTCAGGTCTGGGCCATTCCATAGCTTCAATGCCTTCATATTGCAGGAACTGCTGACACACTCCAGCCACATGAGGTCCTGCATTAGGAGGAACCCAGGGCCAACTGCACAAGCATATGGTCTCACAAGGGGTCTGAGGATGTTGCAGGCAGCAGATCGCTCTCCATGGCGTCTCCAGACGCCAGAGTCACATCTGTCACATGTGCTCAGTGTGAACCTGTTTTTATCTGTGAAGAGCACAGGGCACCAGTGGCAAATTCTCTGGCAAATTCCAAGCGTCCTGCACAGTGTTCTGGTGTAATGGCCTCCTGGTGTAATGGCCTGTCTTCTAGTAGCGCCTCCAGCCTCTGGACACTAAGCTGACAGACACTCACATTGATGTGCCATCCTGGATGAGCTGCACTACCTGAGTCACTTGTGTGGGTTGTAAAGTCTGTCTCATGCTACCACGAGTGTGAAAGCACCAACAACATTTAAAAGTGACCAAAACATCAGCCAGAAAACATAGGTACTGAGAAGTGGTCTGTGGTCTCCACCTGGAAGAACCACTCCTTTATTGAGCGTGTCTTGCTAATTGCCAATCATTTCCACCTGTTTATTTCATTTGCACAACAGCATGTAAAATTAATTGTCAATCAGTGTTGCTTCCTAAGTGAACAGTTTGATTTCACAGAAGTTTGATTTACTTGAAGTTATATTGTGTTGTTTAAGTGTTCCCTATTTTTTTTGACCAGTGTATAAATACAACTTGCATATACATTATTCTATAACTAACAATTATATATAACATTTAAAATAATAATAAAAGTGAATAGGCAGTCAGAGGGAATCCGGTAGGCGCAGGGTCGCTGACATCTCCTGCATCAGCCATATAAGGTGTTGCACATCCAAAGAGTGAGAAGATAGAAAAGAGAAAAGGGAGAAAGAGAGGAAGGGAAAGAGAATAAAGAGAGTTAGATATTATCAACTGTCTAATGATCAATCCAAACACAAGTTGTGCAGAGAGCAAGAAATAACTCCAGCAGATTAGTGCTATGACAGCATAACTACAAGGTACATGAGGGAGCCCTGGGACATAAAGCAGCTAGCTGCTCCACCGTCAACAAACCCGAGTGATCTCGTGAGAGTGGCCGGGCGAGAGCATCCAAACATCCCAATTTACCAACTCTGAGCCCTGAACTATATGGAACTATGAAGGATATGCTAGACTTGAAGACTGAGATTTTGTCTGAGTCCTGAACATTAACTGGAAGACTATGCCATAGATGTGAAAGAAAGTAAAAGTGATTACATGTTTTGCACACAGCGGAATTGTTCCTCTGCATTTAACCCATCCGTGCAGTGAAACACACAACTCCACCGTTGTGTGGGGCTCTATAAGAGAATGATCTGCCCTCTGATGTAGCCCTCATAATACGAGTTATCAGCAAATAGCCTGCACCTTTTGATTTAAGTGGGCTAGTGGATCATAAGGAACTAGAAGTTTACTGAAGTACTGTGGCGAGAGAGTGTTAACCTCTTTGTAAGCGAGCAAAAGTATATTATAATCAATACAAAATTTGAACAGTTGCTAGTGCATTGTGGATAAGACAGGGGTGGTATGTTTATATTTTAAACTGCAGTTTATTTATGCTTTATCCTGATGGTATTATCTACATGAGGTTCAAAGAAAATGCTAGATAAATCAGAAACTTTACTTGTAGCTGCCTGGAGTCCTAATACCAGTACTTTGGTTTTATTCGAATTAAGTAAAAGAAAATTGTTTAACATCCACTGTTTAATGTCTATCACACATTCCTCAACTCAAGTAAATTGGTAAGTCTCCTCAGGTTTGGCTGACATATGTATCTTTGTATCACCAGCATAACAGTGGAAGTTGCGAATAATATTACCCATGGGTAGCATATATAGAGAAAATAGTAACGGGCGGAAGACAGAACCTTGTGGGACACCAAACTTCACCCTACTGTGCATAGAATAGTGGACATTTACATTTAGAAAACTGATAATGGTCAGTCAAATAAGCATTGTTCGGCATTGGTAATGCTTTTCCAGATTTAAAATCTGCCCATGCCAATTTTGATTCATCAGACTACAGAAAAGTTTCCATTTTTCTCAATCCATTTTCTATGTGTTTTTTGTCCAGTAAATATAGATTTAAAATAAGGTTTCAAGTTGGAGTTGAGGCATGGTTAAAATTATGATTGGTTTTAGGTAGGGTTAGGTTATGGTTGGGTTAGGAATATGGTTAGGGTTTTGTTTAGGCTTATAGTTACAGTTAGGATTAATGTTAGGGCTCGGGACTAAGGTAGGAGCAGGGGTATTTCAAACTACACATAAGCATAAGCAGGGGTACTTTGAAGTACACATAAGCATAAGCAGAAGTATTTCAAAGTACACATAAGCATAAGCACACTAAAACTGGTGCAAGCATAAGCTAATAATGCTAAGGCATATAACAACTAAGCAACAAAAACACCTTCAGAGATAATAGCAAAGTTCATAGCACACAAAACAAAGCATGATAGTTGTGTTGACCCGCGAGGCACTGTAACCAGAAAGCTGTTTAAATACCTTCCTAGGAGAGCTGATTGCAGGTGAGGCTGCCTGCGTGAGGCTCAGTCAATTAGTTCCTTGCAGTATGTGCAGAGCAGAGACGTGACAGAACCCCCCAAGGGGCTAACTCTGGAAGTCTTTTCTTCTCCCCCTGGGCCTACCGGGTCTACAAGTTGCTGATTTTTGCAGGTACCTTAAATGAAAGTCCTCCATAAGCATGGGATCCAGAATATCCTCTGCCATGACCCAACTGTTCTCTTCTGGACTGTATCCTTCCAAAGATACCAGGTATTTGAGCCTTTCCTGACGTTGCCCAGAGTCTAGAAGTTCCTTAACCGCATAGACAGCATCATCCTCAACTGATCTGGGCGATGCCTGACTTTCCTCCACTTTTGCTAGGGGGCCTTGTGTAACAGGCTTGAGTATATTAACCATAGGTGTTTTGTGGCTACCCAGACTTTGTTTCTAGGTCGATAAACAGGGTTCTTTCCCCGTCTTCCGTCCGCTGCCAGTTTCATGATGGTAATGGCTTTTGTTGAGTGAGAGCCCAGACCCTCTGACTTTACTTAAACCACTCATCCACTGCTGGGTTATCTGTGGGATTAGCGTTCCATGGGTATAGTGGTGGTTGGTATCCCAGAACACACTGGAACGGGGTGAGTCCGGTAGCTGAGTGGCACAGAGAATTTTGTAAATTCTCTGCCCATGGTAGGTATCGGGCCCAATCCCTGGGTCTGTATTGACAGAAGATTCTAAGGTACTTGAGTTCCTGATTGGCTCTCACAGCTTGTCCATTGGCCTCAGGATGAGACCCAAAGGTGAAACTTACAGAAATACCTAATTTGTCCATAAACTGAGTCTACATTCTGGAGGTAAACTGAACTTCTCGATCACTGACCACATCCTCAGGGAGACCAAAATAATGAAACACCATGTCAGCCATCTCCATAGCTGTGGGCAAGCCTTTCAGTTGGAAGAACCATACTGACTTTGAAAACCAATCAATGACCATCAGAATATTCAATTCAAGTTTATTTATAAAGTGCTTTTAACAATAGTCATTGTCCCAAGGCAGCTTTACAGAAAACATTTTGAGTAACGGTGGCAAGGAAAAACTCCCTGAGTAAGTAAGGAAAAAAGGTTGAGAGGAACCAGACTCATAACGGAACCCATTCTCATTTGGGTGATGTAAGCTGTATACATCTAATACATGGTTCTATAACTAACAATTATATATAACAGTAAAGAATAATAAAGTGAATGGCAGTTGAAGGGAATCCAGTGGGCGCAGGGTTGCCGACATCTTCTGGTTCCTCTGCCATATTCGGTGTAGCTCATACGAAAGAGTGGAGAAGAAACTGAGAGGATAGAAAAAAGAAAAGGGGGAAAAGAGAGAAAGGGCAAGAGAATAAACTGTGTTAGACATGATCAACTATCTAATGGACAATTCAAACACAAGTTGTGCAAAGAGCAAGCAGAAACTCGGGCAGACTAGCGCTATGGCATCATAACTACAGGGTAGAACCAGAAGGTGACATAGACATGAGGGAGCCCTGAGACATAAGGCAACTAGCCACTCCACCGTCAACAAACCTGAGTAATATCGTAAAAGAGGAAACAGCATTCAAACATCCCAGTTTACCAAAACACTCTATAATTATGAACTCTCCAGCTCTGATCCCTGAACTATGAAAGATATGCTTTACTAAATAAATACGTTTTCAGCCTAGACTTGAAGACTGAGATTGTAAATGAGACCTGAACACTAACTGGAAGACTATTCCATAGATGTGGGGCTCAGTAAGAGAATGATCTTCCCCCTTCTGTAGCCCTCTAAATACGAGGTATCAGCAAATAGCCTGTACCTTTTAATCAAAGCAGGTGTGATGGATTATAAGAAACTAGAAGTCAATAAGGTACTGTGGTGTGAGACCGTTAACTGATTTGTAAGCAAGCAAAAGTATTTTATAATCAATACAAAATTTGACCAGTAGCCAGTACAGTGTGGATAAGACAGGGGTGATGTGCTCATATTTCGGGGTTGTAGTATGGATTCTGGCTGCTGCATTCTGTACTTACTCTAGTTTGTTTATGCATCTACTGGAACAACCAGACAACAGGGCATTGGAGTAATCCAGCGTAGAGTAACCCATAACTAATGCATAGAGGACTTCATCTGCCACGTTTCATTCTGATATATATGGTCATAAGCATTATTGTCTAGGTTCTGCAGTCCTCTTTGAAAGCATGAAACATGTGCTACAGGACTGACCTGTACCTCCAAATCAGGCAAGTAGACTTCTGGATTACCAACACATTGACACTGTCTGTTCCTTGAGCAATAATAACGTAAATAAAACAAAAATATAAAAATGAAGCTTGCTAGTTAATACTGAAACACTTATTATTATTGAAACCATAACCAATCAGGGTTCAAAACATACAGAGTCTAACAGAAACATGGATTAAACAGAATCAATACTCAGCATTAAATGAAGCTGCCCCCCTGAATACAGCTATATACATTTATTTGCAGACTTTGTCTCTAATCTAATCGTTTCCCGCGATAAGGTCATAATTGTTGGGGATTTCAATATCCACCTTGATAATCCACTTGACCCTCTTATCACAGCATTTCTATCCATTTTAGGTTTTCATCAAAATATTACAGGACCAACCTATAGTTGGTCACACATTAGATTTAATACTATAATTTAGACTAGATTTAAACAGTGTGAAATCATCTCAGACCATTAATCACATTTAATATACGACTAAATAATAAGATACCAACTCTGCCACGTTACACCTTCAGGCGAACCTCAAAGGGTGCATATAACTTCATAAATAAACCTCCTGATTTAACTTTAATTGGATCACCGTCCAACCTTAAACAACTCAATCAGGCATCTGAATTATTAGAGTCAACATTCCACAGCACTGTGGATAAAGTCTCTCCTTTAAAAAGGAAAATAATTAGACAGAAAAAAACTAGCTCAGTGGTATAATGATAATGCATGCACTCTAAAACAAAATACTTGAAAATGAGAACACAATTTGCGTCAAATTAAACTAAAAGTGTTTCAGACACCCTGGAAGGAAAGTCACCTGAGCTACTGAAAATCTCTTAGTACCGCTAAATCAACTTACAGTATATATCCCATTTAATCAAAGAAAATAAAAAGAATGCATCAAATGAAACAGAATAAAAACTAATAGTATTAACGTAAAACTATATAATTCTATATAAAACTAATATAATCAATGTTATAAACGATTATTATTATGAATTAGAATACTCCAGTCTCACTAATGAGACTAATCACATTAATCTCCAAATCAAAGTCATTAACCTGTGTTCTAGATCCCCTGCCCACATCATTCTTAAAACAAATTCTACCAAGGACTATTGGGCAATTACTAAAAATAATCAACTCTTCAATTAGCACAGGTTATGTACCTAAATCCTATAAATTACTGGGGATAAACCTCTAATTAAAAAAACCTGACTTTGACTGCAGTCAACTTTCAAATTAAATCTCTAATCTCCCTTTCATCAGCAAAGTTCTAGAAATGGCTGTAGCTCAGCAGTTATGTTCCTACCTACATGAGAACAATATCCGTGAACTCTAAGAGTCAGGTTGTAGACCTCATCACAGCTCAGAAACAGCACTGGTTAAAGTGGTTCATGACCTTCTAGTGGCATCTGATCGAAACTGTGTATCCTTTCCTGTGTTGCTAGACCTTAATGCAGCTTTTGATACCATTGATCACACTAATCTCCTTCACAGACTAGAGAATTTTGTAGGAGTTATGGGAACAGCTCTCTCCTGGTTTCGATCATCCTTGACGGTACACTATGTAAATGTAAAAGAAGCTGTGTATTGTAAAATGCGGTGTTCCTCGAGGTTCTGTCTTAGGCCCACTGCTCTTCCCCATTTTATGCTGCCTCTGGGAAATGGGACTTCTGCTCCCGAACCTCTGCACACAGCAAATTAAGGCTGTACGAAGTCACTTTCACTTATATTCAGGACTGTAAGCTGTCATCTGTGAGGAGTGAGCTGTGTTTGTTTTTAACGTAGTTCATAGTGAGGAATAGCAGCACATATATATATATATGTGGATCCGAAGATAGTCAGGACTCCAATGCATATTTCTTCATGTTTATATAGGTGTCGGGATGGCATTCCACATTTAAAATGTGAGAATGTCCGGTATTGGAAGTTCACAATAATTCAATTCAATTCAATAATAATAAAGTGAATAGGCAGTCGGAGGGATTTGGGTTTGCCGACATCTCCTGGTTACACCGCCGTATTCGGTGTAGCTCATCCTAAAGAGTTGAGAAGAGACAGAGAGGATAGAAAAGAGAAAAGGGGGGGAGGACAATACCACTCAATTAGTGATTCTAAACAAGAATGGCCTTCTGACAGGCAACATCTTTAAGATCCTATTTCAAGCGTTTGAATTTGGACACCCACATGTCTTTCATAGCTATGTGAGCCAGCTTCAGCTCCAGATTAGGTTGACTTACACCTGAAAATGAAAATGTGTTTTTTTTTCTAAACAATGTTTGCATTGTGGTGATTGCGGACTGCAAATACTCTGAATTTATCACCATGTGAACTTGTTTGAGACAGTGTGCGTCTCTGTAAATCTCTGGCTAAAACTGTCAGTTTGCACTCAAATTCAATTCGATTCAATTATATTTTATTTATAAAGCGCTTTTAACAATGGACATTGTCCCACAGCAGCTTTACAGAAAATGTTTTATATCAGATGAGTAACGGTGGCAAGGAAAAACACCCTGAGTAAGTAACCTTTAGACGAAACAATCTCATAAGTGAACCCATCCGCATGCTATTAAATGCTAACACCTCCTCCAGCATGTGTAGCGCTGTGCCTCCTCTCCCCTGAAGAGTTGTGTTCTGCATGTTCAGGTTCGTGTCCACCATGAAGTGCAACTTTTCAGCCATACTGGCTGTTCCAGCTCAGGAAAGGTGAGCCCTTTGCTGCTCATAAAATTTTTTACCACTCCTAGGCATGCACAAAATGTTTCAGCACCTCTCCTCTGGACAGCCACCAAACTCTGTTATGCAGCAGAAGATCGAAGTCTGTGCTCTCCACCTCATCCAGTAATTAATGAAATGAATGATGGTAATTTAAACCTTTTGCCATTATTTTATTGAAAAACATTCATGACCTCTGTGCATTCTGGAGGAAACATTTGCTTTTTCACCGGATGAAGTGAAAAGTCAGCTTTCTGTCCAGTGACTTCTGCAGCAAGGCCACAATGCCCGTGTGCGCTCCAGTCATATTCGGTGCCCCATTCAGTAGCTACTGAGACTAGGTGGGGTGTTTTTATTTCTTGGCCCTTAAAATAATCAAGCACAGCCTCATAGTCCTCCCTCTGGCATTTTAGTGGTATCAGCTAAATCATTTCTTCCTGTGGTCCAGCACATATCAGCACATATCAGCAGAACAGCGCTGTTTGTTCTATGTCACTTTTGCCTTTGGACACATCACAGGCGATTGAGTATGCTTCAGTTGAATTAATGTCTTTACTTTGTTGTTTTGTGATATTTTCTGCCATTTTTATTGTTCTGTCTTTGACAGTCTTTAAAGTTTTTAAAGTCCTGTTTTTAAAATAGGTGTTCTGAAATCCTAATGAATTACTCCCTTTATATATTCTTCATCTGTGAACAGTTTCCCATGTCTGACTATTTCGGAATTTATTTAGATAAATTTGCAGACTTCACCCACTTCTTGAATAGATTTTTCCTCAGATCAGCCTTCCCCATCAGTTCTGAAAAAGCTTATTTTGAGCATCAAAAAATAATAAAATATAACTTTATTTTGAACTTTGTTATTTTAGAACTAAAATAAAAAAAGAACTAACATAAATAAAATACACTTTAATTTAACACTTATAATGTATTTTTCGAAGCCACTCAGAGCCGTAGTATAAAGATAAAAGAGCCGCATGCGTCTCCGGAACTTAGGGTTGGCCACCCAAATAAAATTCTACTACTCAAGTATAAAGCTTTAAATGGACTTGTTCCACAATATCTAATTGAAGTAATAATATTAAGATTCACCTCGACTACTGCGTTCAAAATGTGCAGGCTGCTTGCAGGTTGCTAGAATTAAGTTACATTAGGTGCCAAAAAATTATCTTACAAAGCCCCAAGTTATAGAACAGTCTTCCAATTAATGTTTGGAAGACACAGTATTAATGTTTAAATTTAGACTCAAGACATATGTTTAGCTAAGCATTTTACTCATAACATTAGTTCCTCTTAGATGAATGTGCAGATATGAGGGGTTATGGGCACTAGAGTATTGGTAAACTGAGATGTCTGGATTGTTTAATGGAGCCCTCATAGCAGTTGTTTGCTCTGGATCTAATTCTTAAGTATGCTGCTCTTGCTAGTCTTAGTGGAATTTGCAATCTAACACATGCCACAGTTCTTAAATTAGTTCTTTACTATGATCATGTCTAATTATTTCTTTTTTTGTTATTTCCCTCTTTCTGTTAAGGTTCACACACTACCATTAAAAGAGTGCTGAGCGACCTTGTTTAAATTCAATTCAATTCAATTCAATTTTATTGTCCCAAAAGCAGCTTTACAAAAAATGTTTTTTATCCCAGATGAGTAATGGTGGCAAGGAAAAACTCCCTGAATAAGTAAGGAAGAAACCTTGAGAGGAACCAGACTTAAAAGGGAACCTTTGTTGCAATGTTCCATTGTGCAATATAAGTACAACTGAATTGAATTGAATAGAATTATGTCAGAAAAATGATGCAATGTTCTCAGAAATGAAGGTCTTTAAACCCTATTTTTTCAAAATTCCATTTTTGTGTTAAGAGCGGCAAAAAGAATATAATATTATGCCACAACCACACATACACATCTATTAAAGAACCTCTCTTGCTATCATAATGTAAGGAGACTGTAATTCTAATGGATCATATACAGTTGCTACTGTGGACAGAATCCATTTTTGGTGGCTGCTTTTTCCATAAAGATTGCATTAAATGAGAATTTGTCAGACACTATGATCCAATTTACTCCAAATACACTTTGCACAGGAAGCTCATTGTAGTTCAAATCTACATTATTCATGCCACTAGCATGTAAGGGATTGCATATCATAATATACCTGCTGAAGATGCTGGTAAAATATTGCATTGTACCCCGATTAAAATTGGGCCCTGTTAACTTATGATAATTTAAAGAGGTACCTTCAAATCTAGTAGCACATTTAAATACTACTCTGCACTTTTCAGTCTTTCTAGGATGATAAAACCCATTATGTGAAAAGCTTATTTTCAGGAAGTAGGAGTAACTGTTTGAAAGTCTCTCGTGTTACAATGTACTCCTTAAACTGTTCAAGAAATTAATATCTTTTTGAGATATTGACTTTTGCTTAGAACCTTTGTCTCTTGGAAATCTGCCTTAAAATGCCTTGAACATGGTGCTGGTGTGACAGATGTGAATTCCTTTTAGCAATTATAGAAGAATCCTGTCAAATCACCAGAAATAGGGTTTATGGTTTCCACTACACTGCCCAGTTCAGTTTTGACAGTGAACAGTTCAAGCCTACCCCCGATATTACTTGTTTTGGTCTAAGTGTGGTTATACAGTTATGGCCAAATAAAAGCTATGACGGACAGTTGGAATCATGGAATCTCTTCTGTTATAATTTTTTGGTTTTTATTAGTTGTATCACTGCCTTGCTCTTGTAATCATTAATATATTTGAGTTGTGAAACTAGAACTTTTGAGTTGATCATTATTGGTTTACAAGGAGGACAAGGACACTTGGGAAACTTGGTTGCCTGCTTGGATGCGTGTTGTATTTAAATTGGACGTACCATTCATTCTATATCCAGGTATGTTTTCAGAAAAAAAATAAAGTTTCTATTTGAATACATGGCTACTTAAAGTATTATCTTGCACTTTCTAAGAATTCTCTGTTGTTTCATCCAGCATTCTTAATATTGCCTGCTTTTATTCTTCTAGCTTTAGAGCACATTTTTTCTGAACAGATATCTTTTATATTCAACAGGTTTAGCTACTAAGCATGCTGCAACCACTTGAAGTGGTGCTTCCTCTGTGACGACTTTGACCAGCTCTTGAGACTGCGCATCCATAACGTTACCCGGCATTATCTCTTTGGTACATCTAATGAAATGATCCTATTACAGTTGCTAGATTGGAAGATCATCTTCCATGCACTTTTTTAATTCAATTAATTTCTCTGATTTCCTGAAGTGTCAGTTTAAATTTTGGATACAAGAACTAACTAGTTTTATTACTTAGTTTTCAAATGTTATACTTTTCCATATTTAAGCTGCCTACTACAATATTAGGTATCATATTTAGATTTAAGCTATAGTTATCTAGAAATAAGCTATAGTCCTCAGTCTCAGTATATTTATATTCTCCTATTAATCTACAGATTATATTAACCACAGCTATATTTATATTATTTTATTTATATTAATTTACACAATATGATGTTATAGCGCACATTACTGTGTTTGTTGTAATACTGATAACTAGTGTTTAAAATATATCAATTGTTAAACAGTGTCTGTCACTTGTTGTAATAACTCAGAGTTTCTATTTAATCACGATTGCTCCGTGTAAACCAGTACACATGGTGATTATGCCCCTATATTAAAAGACAGATTCTAAGAGGTGATTACGTTTGGCAAGAGTAAAAAAGATAATTAAAATTGCACAGGGTGTGTTTATGAATGAACAGTTTACAAAAGTATAAAGATTTTAGTACTATATATGGATTTAAAAATACCTTTTTAAGTTACAGGGGTTGGACAATGAAACTGAAACACCTGGTTTTAGAACACAATAATTTATTAGTATGGTGTAGGGCCTCCTTTTGCGGCCAAT
>JAOUQV010318428.1:0-12520 GCA_028565295.1 Aspidoras spilotus
ACGTTTTTTGTAAAGCTGCTTTGGGACAATGCTTATTGTTAAAAGCGCTTTATAAATAAAATTGAATTGAATTGAGATATAGGATACCCTAGACCCCACTCCTAATTAGTTCTACAGGGTTTGGTCAAACACTTGGTGGTAGAGGTTAGCTGATTATAAATAGTTGAGATTAAGCCCCTAGTAGTAACATCAATTGTCAGGATGAAATTTGATTGTCATGGATTCAAGGGGTATGCGACAAACTGGTGAATTTGGAAATGACAAAAAAAGGTTATTATTTGGTAAGTTTTGTTTACGTGATAGATATGAAAATATAGCTAAATCTATGTACACGTGGTTTATTGAGGTAATGCCCCTGTTATGCCACACTGTAAAATAAGGGACAGTAAGGGAGGGTTGGAACTGACAGTTATTTAGTATCAGCGCACTAGTGGACCCCTGTATAAGGTTTTGGTGTTTCTGAAACTGTGACCAAATTTTAACAGAACTCAGCACAACTGGGTTATTAGAGAAACTCCTGCAATTTTAAGGAAGTTCTGTGCACAGCAAAGAGAAAAGTTCACAGAAGTTTTTTAATAAGGGTGACACAGCCGGTCATTGGCAGAGGAAAGGGATGACCACCGTATTAAATCCTGTTTCATATTATCAGGTAAGGGACAGAAGTTAGTTTTAAATAGATTTCTAAAAAAGGATGAAAAGTGGGTACCCAAGTATGAAAACACTTCTGAACTAAAGTGTAAAAAAGGAAGGTTGTTGGCTGCGGTGTCGATAGGATAAAATAAATAAAACCCTCTTCTGCCAACATGTGGTAGCAAAATTCCTATAAAGGTTTTTGATATGCAACACCTGGTGTCTACCCTGTGACTTACCTAGTAAATCTATTGACACCCGTGCATGATCTGATATTACAATGGGATGGTAATTACAAATTGTTACAAAATGCAGAATCTGACTATCAAGTAAAAATCTATTAAATAAAACGAATTATGTACGCCAGACATTAGAGTATGTTCTGCTCAAAGGATTAAGGGTCCTCTAGGGGTCTAGCAAACATAGACGGGTTCCTAAGCTAGATAATAAGTCTAAAGCCTTTAAGCGAGTGTGTGTCTTAATCACAGAACTGTTCAAGTGGGCGTCCTGTAAGAGATTAAAGTCTCTACACATTAAAAGGCGATAGATATCCAATCTGGAGAGTTTAGATATAACATTATCAAAAAAAATCCCAATTCTGTGCATATACACATACCAGAATTACAGCTGTGTTAGCTAGCCAACTGATGATACCACTGACCAGAAAAGAGAGAGAGAGATAAAATAAGCAAAGAATCAATAAATGTGATCATGGTTCTGATTCTTGTTTTAAATAACCATGTTTATGACAGTCTTAAGGCAGCAAAATCGTACAGCTGTTAGATTAGAGTTCAGGAAGGCTTTAGCATATTCAACCGAATTCAGCCATCTAAAAGACCCCTCAAATTAAAAGGCCAGCCGGGAAGCATAGTACAGGTCTATGTTCCTGGTCGAAGAACTGCTTAAGGATCTCACAATACACTCTGTGCTGTTAGACGAACTCCAGTGAGTAATCTTCAAAGGGGAAACCCCACAGTACAAAAGGTGAGCAAAAGGACACATAACACACAAGTATACTTTAGAAAAAGTTTATCTGAAGATACACTTAAGTCTTATAATTCCACAGTGTTTGTTGTTTTTATCAAATATATTTTTCTTATTATTAATACTTTTCTCGCCTGAAACTGAATATAAAGACAACTCCAAAAGACCTAGCAACAAAATACCTTGTCTATAGGTTGTAGTCCCTCCCACTAAAACTGTTGATTAACCTAAATAAAAAAAATGTTTAAACCTCACACACAGTTGTGTTTAAAATAATATCAGTGTTACAAAACTCCAAACTCCAGAATGCACAGGAGGAGAAAGAAGTAATTGCAGAGTAGGGTGCGTACCCACACAGCCTCTTGTGGCATGGGAGCTATGACACGTTCAACTTAGGCATGCATGATATGTGGGGCTGGGGTGCGGACCCCCACATCTATGGAATAGTCTTCCAGGTAGTGTTCAGGACTCAGACACAATCTCAGCCTTCAAGTCTATGCTGAAAACGTATTTATTTAGCCAAGCAAATCCTTCATGGTCCCATATAGTTCATTATCTGGTGTGCTTGCTGCGCACCATCACTGTATGCTGTAACTTTGACACATTCAACTTGTGCATGTTGTTTCAATGGGGCTAGGGTGTGCACCATCACAGCATGGTGAAGTTGTCTCCCCTATTAAGTTCCAGAATTGCCTGCTGCGGTATGGCTCGCTGGGGTCGTCACGCTGATCCCCTCTTCTGATCCACTGGTAGCTGAATGGGGGAAGTTGTGAAGGAAATACACCTTATAGACGAACCCGGTGACACCATGGCAATAACACACTCCAGTCTTAAAGATTTTTAATAATAAACGTGTAGAATAAACAAGCAAAGAACCAAACTTGTAGACTAAGAAACCATACGGAAGCAGACCAAGGATCTTGACTTAATTAGGAATCTACATAGCATGAAACAAAGAAACACACCATATACATTTATATAAAAAATGCCACGCACTGAACAGAACAAAAACAACACTTACATAACCAAGTCATTAGTGTGCAGGTTCCTGACAATTAATGTTAATAACAAAATGTTTATAATAGTTTTTATTTCCATGCATTGGGAACATTACACACGATTTTTTAAATAAATACATGAAAAGTAATGTTTAACTGCTTTACAGAAAAAAAAAAAAAACACTGGACCGTTGCAATAAGCAGTGTCTGTATTTGTTTTTTACAAACTCTAAATATATATCTTCTTTTTCATGATTTATCATTCCTGACAATCATTAACATAATCATATCTAGTTCAATATAAACACCGTTCAGGAACTGGGCAGGCCTCTCCATAAACTCAATTTTATTGAACTGGAAACAAGATTTTGCTTTGACATTTAATGGGGTCGTCTTGTTGAAAAACCCATTTTAAGGACATGTACTCTTCAGTATAATGCAACATGGCCTCTTCAGATACAAATCTGATTCCAGAAATATTGGGAAAAATTACAAATTGTAAATAAAAATTGAACGTAGTAATTTGCAAATGTTAAAAACTGATATTGTATTCACAATAGAACATAGACAACATATCAAATGTCGAAAGTGAGACATTTTGAAATTTTATGCCAAATATATTGTTGGATTATTTGTAATTTTGTGATAGCAACACATTTCAAATAAGTTGGGATGGAGCAATAAAAGGCTGGAAAAGTTAAAGTGACAAAAAAGGAACAGGCCGGAGAACCATACTGGGTTCCCGTATTTTTCGGGCCCTTAGACAGGAATTCACAAAATAGGCTCAGAAATATTTTCAGAGAACATTATCTGTGAACACAATTCACCATGACTTCTGCTGTTGCCAGCTAAACTCTATAGTTCAAAGAAGAAGCCATATCTAAACAGAAGCATAGACGTCTTCTGTGGGCCAAGGCTCATTTAAAATGGACTGTGGCAAAATATAAAACTGTTCTGTGGTCAGACGAATCAAAATTTTAAGTTCTTCATGGAAATCAGGGTTGCTGTGTCATTGGGACTAAAGAGGAGAAGGACGACCCAAGTTTTTATCAACGCTCAGTTCAGAAGCCTGCATCTCTTATGGTATGGGGTTGCATTTGTGCATGTGGCATGGCCAACTTACACATCTGGAAGGACACCATCAATGCTGAAAAGTATATCCAGGTTCTAGAGCAACATATGCTACCATCCAGACTTCGTCTATTTCAGGCAAAACCTTGCATTTTGCGAAATAACTATGATCATGGCTGCATAGAAGAAGGGTCCGGGTACTGAACTGACCAGCCTGAAGTGCAACATTTGATGCATTGTTAAATGGAAGATACGACAAAAAGACCTAAGACAGTTGAACAACTAGGTTCCTACATTAGACAAGCATTGGTTAACATTCCTATCACTCAACACGAGTAATTTCTCTCCTCAGTCCCCAGACGCTTACAGACTGTTGTAAAGAGAAAAGAGTTGTCTCACAGTAGTAAACTTGTACTTTGTCCCAAATTATTTGGAATCGAGTTTGTACACCGTGAGGCATAGAGTCGAAATTCCTAATTATACAGATTTATCATGTCTGTATAATTATTCTTATTATTCTTTTTTCTGCCATGAAATGCATCACTCAGCCCAAACTGTAAAGCCAGAGACAATAAAATTGGTAGTCATTGATGCTATTTAGACACACAAAGCCGACCTGATCAGAACCGAGGTGGTACTGCAGCAAAGGCAAATGTGCTTTGTACAGAATTAGGCCTAAAATTCCAATTTAAATTCCATATAACCACTTGGATTGCTAGCTAATTTGCATATTATTTGCATACTTCATGACTATTTCATTTTATTTGCTTTGCTTTAATGTTCCATTACAAAAATGATATAAAAATACACTTTAATTGAATATATTCATCCTTTTTTGGATATATTGCCTCGATTTTGTAATGACTTACAAACACACAGAGATGGAGTCAATAGCAGTTTTATTTTGCACTTGCAAAAAACAAAACAAAAGCAATGAAAAAAAATGGCACAGAGTGTTGGGATATACTAAACTGGCGAGGGGTAAGTGACACAACAAAAATGGCGGAAAGCAACGCTCAGAAGATCAGAACAGGTAAGTGTAAATCAAATTACTTGGATCTCACAACACTCTGGCTCTGAAAACAGAAATAAAACATAGCATTTAGTTTGTGAGTCAAAGCAGGGCAAAAAGACACAACATGTACAAGACGCTATTCGACTTGGTCAACACTAAGCTAGCATAGGTGGCAATACACATTAGCTAAGCAACGTAAACAGAGAAAAGTTCATGACTCAAAATGGCAGAGAATCAGTCCAGGGTTGTAGCTGCATGTAACTGTACCTGCAGAAAACTCTGAAAAGGCTGCTTCTTAAACAGAAGAGCAGATTGCTGCTCTCCGAATCAGTTCCAGGTGAGTCTAATCATAGCTCCTGCGGTGTTCCAAAGCATGATTGTGGCAGAGGCGTGACAGAACCCCCCCCCTCAAAAGGCTACCTCCGTGAGCCACTCTTTCTCCCTCTGGGCCTACCGGGATTGCGAGGAGCTGGTTTCTGTGGATAACATTATTGAAACGTCTCTATAAGCAGAGGGTCTAAGATGTCTTCGGTCATGACCCAGCGGTTCTCCTTGAAACCATTACTCTCCCAAGCCACCAAGTACTGAAGTCTTTCTCGTCGCTGCCAGGAGTCAGTGAGCTCTTTGACCGTGTAAGTGACCTTATCCTCCACCTCTGGTATGTGGGATTTTCCCCTTATCGCCAATCACCTGCTGGTTTCATATCTGCCACGGCCTTAGTTATTCATTGGTTGGTGAGAGCCCAGACCCTCTTACTTCTCTTGAAACATTCATCCACTGCAGGGACATCAGCGGGATTTTTAGCACGGCTAAAAAATATCTGATAACCCTGTTTAAACAAATATAAAGTGTACTTAAAAGGCAACTATCCTCACACCTCTCAGTGTTACTATTCTGTACCTTTATTGTAAAACACTAAAAACTAATAACCGTTTAGTGAACCGTTTTTTTTTTTACCAAAATAGTTTGATTTTGGGCTCCTCCATCTACAAAACCTTGTTCCAGTAGCCTACTGGTTTTCTCTATGTAACACTTCAGTGCAAACTATTGTTGCTAATTGTTCTTCTGATGGTGGACTCATGAATATTAACCTTAGGCAGTGTAAGAAAAGATTGTCATTGCTTATCACCTTGGGTTATTTTCTGGCATTTTAGTGTATATTATATTTACCTGCCCTTGGTAAATATCATACAATAACTCCTGTCCTAGGGAGGATATTAAAGGTCTTAAACACAATTTATCTGACTGTGGATTGTTGGATTTCAAAATTTGAAGAAACCGATTTGTAACTTATAATGATGCTTACAATTCTTCCTTAACTTCTGAGGTATCAAAAAATGATACGCTTCCAGAAATGTGTTGTGTTACTGTCAGACTTTGCTAGATCCCACTTATTAATTATAAATTCAGCATGTCAGAATTTCTTCAGAAGTCTATGTGGGTTGGAGCTAGCAGGTATGACTATAATTCCTATATTATACTAACGTATATACTACTTGTAATTAAGTATAAAATTACTTTAATCCTTAGTTCCCAAACTTTATATTCTGTAATTGTACATATGCAATGTCTGCTCTTGCAAGGTAATGACCACTTTTGAAATGACATGAAGCTTTTTTTTGAGGGGGTTCAGGCATGCAATGTGTAGAACCCTATTGTAATTTGTAAGTTTTTTTTCATATTAGGGGTCCAAGCACAATGTTCTGGAAATGTATTGTTTTTATTAAGATTTTTTAACAGTATTTTATTACTAAAGTACTTAGATTAACAGCTAATTTGCAACATTAATAATTATCAAATTATGTTTGAATCTCTTTACTGCCAGATACTGCCAAGACAGATGGGTTTGCTTTACAAAAATCTAATAAATACAGTTTTAACTCACAAATGCTTTTCCTGAATTCTACAATACTTTATATACTTGATCCATACAGGAGATTTAGAATATGATTATGTTGTGGTGCAACTGTAAGCCTACAGGAAGCTATAAATACATAAAATCTATTATGCAAAACAGGATTGTTCAACTGGCTTGTAGGTACTGTAAGACCTGAATCAAATTTTGTTCTATCCGAAAAACATGGCCACTTTTGACCAGTACGATTTCAGCATCTGATCGACGGCATTAACAGGGCCCAATCATCATGAAATTTTAATGGTGTGGTCTTGTCGGCTCTTGGTTTGGGCTCCTCCATCTACAAAACCTTGTTCCAGTAGCCTTCTGTTTTTTTCTCTATCTAACACTTCTATGCAAACTATTGTTGCTTTTTGTTCTCCTGATGGTGGACTCATGTACATTAACCTTAGGCAGTGTAAGAAAATATTGTCATTGCTTATCACCTTGGGTTATTTTCTGGCATTTTAGAGTATAACATCCTGCCCTTAACGGTATTAAAAGTCTTAAGCAGTTTATCTGACTGTGGATTGTTAGATTTCAAAATCTGAAGAAACTGATTTGAAACTTATAATGATGCTTAATTGTACATATGCAATGTCTGCTCTTGCAAGGTGATGACCGCTTTTGAAATGACATGAAGCTTTTTTTAAGGGGTTTAAAAATAGAGGCACAATTTTTCTGTCTCATAAATATCGTATGCTGTATGTAGGTTAGGAATTATGCATAAAATCTTGAATTTAATAAATAACATGGCCTCCACATGTCAATCAATCATCATAAGGCAAAGCTTAAATCACTTCAACAGCTATAACTCATGCCAAATGTTTTGGCAGATTTAAACCAAACTTCATCTTGGTACTTAAGCATTTATGTTAATTTGGACCACTGTGGGGGCAGGCTATTTGTTTCCATGACCTCCATAACAATTTAGAGATGCCTATATACAAGCCAGATGATCATGTCTGTATAGCTACCAAAAGCCTTTGTCGATAAACTGGAACTACAAAACTACACCAAAAGTTCATCTGGCCTTATCCCATAGTTTAAAAAAATCAATGACGTGTCCTATATAGTGCAGCTAACTCACCACTACATGGTCCAGCCTACATTCCACGTGAGCCAGTTGAAGCCATCCAAAAGTGGTCCCTTGGATGACCAAGTGGGAAACAACTGCCCAGAACAGGAAAGGTGGAGGGTGAGGCCACTTATATGGTCAAGGAGCTCACTTACGCTAAGTGTTGACAAGGGGGATACAGTATATATTGGCTTGGGAGGGGTATGGACTGGGAAAAAAGCTGGGTATTGGCTGATTATTTTTAAATGTTATATATAATTGTTAGTATTAGATGCATTAGATGTATACAGATTGTATTGTATCATCCAAATGAGTATGAGTTCCCTCGTGAATCCTCTCAGCGTTTCTTTCTTGCCACCGTTGCCACCGGCTTGCTCATCTGAGATAAAATGTTTCTGTAATGCTGCTTTGGGACAATGTCCATTGTTAAAAGTGCTTTATAAATAAAATTGAATTGAATTAAAGATATCTGTATTCTGTTTCTAATTGAGGACTTTCATTGACGGTTCCCAAATAAACCAGCAACTCTAAGACCCAGTAGGCCCAGAGAAACAAAATGGGAGGTAGCCACTATAACATCTGCAATAACATCTGCAGCCACCAGAGGCCACCCAAAGGACCAAAATGTTCCAAATGGTGTGAAAAGTTTCGTACAGATTCCATCAGCTGGAACTAATTCGAGAGAGCAGCATCTGCTCTCTCCTTCATGGATTTAAGAAACAGTTGGGCTTGAGCTCCTTGCAGGTCAACAACATTACTTTGTGCCTTATACCAGCAAGCCAGCATCAGAGGACCAGATTGAGCACCAGGGTTTGTAGGGGGTCAGCAGGTGAGAAAGGTAGACTGGGGAAAGTCCATGAAGTACTTTAAAAGTAAAAAGTAGTATCTTATTTTGGAGGTGTTTATGCACATGGAGCCAATGTAGATACTCCAGAACCAGGTGGTTGTATTTTTGAGTGGATGTGAGAGTCCTAGCCACAGCATTTTAAATAAGTTGCAAATAAGGGCATAATGCCTTGTTAGGAAAACGGTCTTTTGATTAGACAGTCTTTTGATAGAGCAGTAAGTTGCAATAGTCCAGCCGAGAAGTAACAGAAGCATGGACCAAAACCTGTCTGAGGTGAAAGCATAGGGCGAAGGCAAGCAATGTTACAAAGGTGGAAATAAGCAGACTTTTGTGATAAATGTGGCAGTGAGGTCGAGAAGTAGTAGAATATAGACCAGACCTGTCACGCTATGAACAGAAAATCAGGCGCTCGCAGATAATCGCAAACCCAGGCACTTTAATGAGGTGAACGGACAGGAAAATAATCCAGAGAATACAACTCGTAAGACGATATAAACAAACGGGGACCAAATACCGGAAGAGCAGACAATACCAAATGAAATCTGAAAAGCATAAACAAGAAGTTAAAAAGAGGTCATACACAAACATTAGCAATACAAATAAATGCTCAGTAGGCAATAAAAATAATTGGTAATACTTCGCAATGAGTCTAAAACAGCAAGTCAGATTTATACTGCAGATACCAAGCACCCGCTGAATCTAATTAGTACTCAGGTGACGTCGAGCGGGATCGGCATCTCTGATTGAATACCGGAGGAGGAAACTGGATGCTGTAGTTATGAGGGACAGTGCTAGTATTCAAATACTAAGGGACTGTGACAAGACCTTTGTCGGCGAACAAAAGGAGATCATTTAGAATGCAAAGCAATGCAGTCTCTGTACTTTGATATAGACAGAAACTAGAAATCTTTAACCAGGTGGTTAGAATTTAAGAAATAAAATAGCTGGGATGCTACAACCCTTTCTACAACCTTGAAAATAAATGGTAGGTTTGAAACAGGTCTGAAGTTATTGAGATCATTGATATCAAGATCAGGCTTTTTGATTAAGAGAGTGACAGCATCAAGTTTCCATAATGGAGGAACGTAGACAGATGTGTCAGATAGTGGCAGCAAAAGTAGCCACAGAGGACTGAAGGCGGAAGGTAAGGATTGGGTCTAGATGGGTGGATGTGGTAGACTTTGACTTAGTAGTGATTTGTGAGACTTTAGCAGAATCAACATGTAGGCCCCCTATAGATCGTTGACGCCTTGTCACTAAAAAAAGCTAATGAAGGCCTTACACAAATCAGGGGGGAACAACTGAGTCATGGGGGTAACCCGATTTTTTGACTGTGGTGAACAGCCGTTTGGGACTTTGACCAGTTTTTTTAAATACCTTGGTATAGTACGAGCAGCTTTATTTAGATAGGCTAGTAGCGTGCCTAGAAAATTTACTGACAATCCAACTATTAGAACAGACGAAATCGGTGTGTTTAACCACGATGTATACAACATTTTCTTGCAATCCCCAGAGATTGACATAGCCAGTAGGTGGAAGAATCCAGGTGGTGGGTGGTGCATTGGGAACAGAGATCAGCAGAGGAGTAGATGAGACATTGGCACAGAACTTTGCTATAGCCCGAGATGCAAGACCAGTAACCACTAGAGAGATGTCAGCAGAACCATGAGATGAACAGAAATAAATTCACTCACCTCCTAGATGCTGAGAGACCAGTCAGTATGTAGAAGGCTTGCAGATTAATTGTACAATGCATGCACTAACTGGTTTAGTAAAAACCATGCAATCAATAAACTGGACAGAAGTTCGGAAAAGGTCCCAGTGCAGATGGAAACAGTAGATTTAGGTAGCACAGAGAAGAAAAAAATTCTAATTAATCCAGCGACAAAATTACACACAGCGTACTCTCAGCTGGAAACCAAGGAAGAACCAAAAGCCTGAGTGTCAGGAATCACCACTGACTGCCTTTGTTTTGTTTAATGTTAAAAATAAAGGGAACACTTAAACAACACAATATAACTCCTAGTAATTCAAACTTTGTGTCTGCACAAACGGTTAGAAACCGACTCCATGAGGATGGTATGAGGGCCTGACATCCACAGATGGGGGTTGTGCTCACAGCCCAACATCGTGCAGGCATTTGCCAGAGAACACCAGGATTAGCAAATTCGCCACTGGCACCCTGTGCTCTGCACAGATGAAAGCAGGTTCACACTGAGCACATGTGACAGACATGATAGAGTCTGGAGACGCCGTGGAGAGCGATCTGCTGCCTGCATCATCCTTCAGCATGACCGGTTTGGCAGTGGGTCAGTAATGGTGTGGGGTGGCATTTCTTTGGAGGTCCACACAGCTCTCAATGTGCTCGCCAAAGGTAGCCTGACTGCCATTAGGTACCGAGATGAGATCCTCAGACCGCTTGTGAGACCATATGCGGGTGCGGTTGGCCCTGGGTTCCTCCTAATGCAGGACCTGTATCCGACTGAGCACATCCGGGACTCCATGTCTTGCTCCATCCATCAATGTCACATTGCACCACAGACTGTCTATAAGTTGGTGGATGCTTAAGTCCAGGTCTGGGAGGAGATACCTCAGAAGACTGTCCTTATTTTGACTTGTTTAAGGGACATTACATCAAAGTTGGATCAGCATGTAGTGTGTTTTTCCACTTTGATTTTGTGTGTGACTCCAAATCCAGGCCCTCCATTGGTTAATAAATGAGATTTTCATTGATGATTTTTGTGTGATTTTGTTGTCAGCACATTCAACTTTGTAAACAGAACAAAGTATTCAATGAAAATATTTCATTCAATTAGATCTAGGATGTGTTATTTAAGCGTTCAATAAAACTAAAACTATTCAATTCAATAAAGCAGCCAGACACTCCACCGTCAACAAACCTGAGTGATATTGTAAGAGTGGCCGGGCGACAGCATTCAAGCATCCCAGTTTAACAAAATACTCTATGATCATGAACCCTTCAGCTCTGAGCTGAACTATAGGGGAATATGAAGGATATGCTTGATTAAATAAATATGTTTTTAGCCTAGACCTGAAGACTGAGATTGTGTCTGAGTCCCGAACAATAACTGGAAGACTATTCCATAGATCTGGGGTTCTATGAGAATGATCTGCCCCCGCTGTAGCCCTCATTATACAAGGTATCAGCAAATAGCCAGGACCTTTCTAAGTGGGTGTGGTGGATCATAAGATACTAGAAGTTCACTAAGGTACTGTGGTATTAACCGCTTTGAAAGCAAGCAAAAGTAATTTATAATCAATACAAACTTTGACCAGTAGCCAGTGCAGTGTGGATAAGACAAAGGTAATATAATCATATTTCCGGGTTCTAGTAAGGAATTTGAACGCTGCATTCTGGACTAACTGCAGTTTGTTTATGCACCTGCTAGAACAACCAAGACAACAGGGAGTTACAGCAATCCAACATAGAGGTAACAAAAGCATGGATCAGTTTCTCTGCATCATTCAGTGCCAGCATATTTCTGATCTTAGAAATGTTTCTAAAATGAAAGAATGCTATCCTGGTGGTATTATGTACATGAGATTCGAAGGAAGGCTAGAATCAATTATCCCACCAAGGTCTTTTACAGCTGTACATGGTGTAATTGAAAGATCATCTAGAAATAATAAAATATCAGAAAATTTAATTCTAGCTGCCTGTTGTCCTAATACTAATAATTCAGATTTATTGGAATTAAGTAAAAGATAATTGTTTAACATTCACTGTCTAATGTCCTTCACATGTTCATCAACTCGTAAATTGGTGTCTCTCCTCAGGATTGGCTGAGACATATAACTGGGTTTCATCAGCATAACAGTGGTAGCATATATATCTTCTTCTTCTTTCGGCCTCTCCCTTTTATCAGGGGTCGCCACAGCGTGTCAACCTTTTCCACCTCACTCTGTCTTCTGCTTTCACACCAACTACCTGCATGTCTACATTGACCACATCTATATATCTCCTCTTTGGTCTTCCTCTGTC
>JAOUQV010318443.1:0-12520 GCA_028565295.1 Aspidoras spilotus
GAGAGTACAGGCAGGATGGAATGGATGGAGAAAAGTGTCAGGAGTGATGTGTGACAAAAGGGTTGCAGCAAAAGTTAAAGGAATGGTTTATAAGAGAGTAGTGAGACCAGCCTTGTCGTATGGTTTGGGGACAGTGGCACTGACTAAGAGACAGGAAGCAGAGCTGAAAGTGGCAGAGCTTTAGATGTTGAGGTTCTCATTAGTAGTGACCAGGATGGACATGATTCGGAATGGGAACATCAGAGGGACAGCACATGTTGAAAAATTGGGAGACAAGGCTAGAGAGGGCCGATTGAGATGGTTTGGTCATGTGCAGAGGAGAGAGAGTGGAATGGAGCTGCCAGGCAGGAGTAAGAGAGGAAGACCAAAGGAGATATATAGACGTGGTCAATGAAGACATGCAGGTAGTTGGTGTGAAAGCAGAAGATGCAGGGGACAGAGTGAGGTGGAAAAGGTTTACACGCTGTGGCGACCCCTAATAAAAGGGGGAGGCAGAAAGAAGAAGATAATTATATTTATAATTATATATATTGTCGGGCTTCTGTTCACTGTGGAGCTTTATGAATGAACATTATATAAAATTCTTTCATGTAATACCTTTGTATTATTTAACTTACACAAAACTTTGTTCTGGCTTTGTCACCTTCATACTAATTAATATTCTAAATCTGCTTTTGAAAACTATTATTCGTACATAATTGCTGTGGGGTTTTTTTGGCAAAGGAAGTGATAACAAAATACAGTTATATACAATGAAGGCAAAGCCCCCTGTGCAAAAAAAGTCATTGCATGTTGTTGCAGTTGTTATTTAACAATTTTCATGACCTTTCCTAAATTTCTGTTTTATATGTCATAGGTTTACATTAGGCTTGTACAGCCGCACAGAGATTTTCCTGTTGTTTTCCCTGTTTACGTGATGGAAAAAAAAATATATATACCACTTTACTTGCTTTTAACTTACTAAGAACACCATGACTGAGAAGGTCCAGAATGGACTATATCACCTCTAATTCTACAGTGGATTCCCTAAAGCAGATGGTGATTTGCATAAGTGAACATTAACAGTGATTGCACTGGGTATTAGGTGTATTAAAAATAACTTAGACAAAGAAATCCTTTATGTCCTGGTTTGATTATGGCTTTTAAATTGGTCATTAGACCAGATATACTAAATTAATTGTTGTGTTCCTGAATGGTTTAAATTAATGCAAAAAACAATATTTTACACCTATTTGGCATGAAAACATTATACTGATATATTTTTCAATACATACTTTCATCATAAACAGAATAAATAAATAAATTTATATTGAACTATGTAAGCAAATATATCTCTAAAGAACCGAATTCCTCCCGATTTTGAGATTTTCGAGTGCACAACTCTCTTTTGTTCCTATTCCTGCCGAAACTCGTCGGGACTTCTTTCTTATACATCTGACGAAACTCGTCGGATGTACTACCCTCATTTTCTTCCTAATCCTAATGAAACTCGTCGGAATTTCTTCCTTGTACATCTGACGAAACTCGTCGGGTGTACCATCTTCCTTTTCTCCCTATTTCTGAGGAAACTCGTTGGGCCCTCTCCCAGGGCATTTGACGAAACTCGTCAGGTGCACTGCGCTTTTTCTCCCACTCCTCCTAATGAAACTCGTCATGGTTGTTTTCTCTCATTTTTGGATGGAATTCGGTAGATCATTTCCTATTTTTGCGGAATCCAACTAAATGAGCAGGGTCTTCAATTCATGCCTAAATCCAGGCCGTGTCACACACTCCTCTCTCCCACTCCGTGGTTCCCAGTAACACGGTGTACCTGTCTGAGTGTATGTAAAAGAAGAGACGCATTGCTTTCATTTGGAGAAAACATTGTGTGTTTTGCGAAAGGAAGCAGTTGATTTTCTATGCTGTCTCCAGGCTGAATTCTTTCATGTAAGAGTGGTTTGTGTAAATCGCAGAGAAGAGCGCTCACTCGATTAAGAATACCCCGATTTAGAGGAGCTAAGTTAAAGGACAAAAAATTATATACACATATAATTAATTAAAGAGAATTCCCACATATATTTATAGGAGAATTCCCATATATTTATAGGAGAATTCTCAAACCCGAATTATTTTATAACTTTACGCACACATCGATAAGCGTACCTCAGTTTATTCTTGTTTTTCCCATCACGCGTTTTATAAGCGTGTATAATTTTTCCGTTTCATTGAATTATATAAATAGTCTTTTGTCACTTCACGTATGGCGTCTCCTTTGTCTGACCTTATTCTTTAAGTTCCATTGTGCTAGCTCTTTGTTTAGTTAGCGCACCCTCAGTGTGAGTGAAAGAAGCGTTAAGAAAAGTAAAAAAATTGGGGGAGAGTCACAAGAAATGGACTACTGCTGGAGTGCATCAAGAGCCACTACACACATCTGTATCCAGAACATAGGCTACAACTGTTCTATTCCTTGTTTAAAGCCACTCATGATTAGGAGACAACGCCAAAAGCGTCTTACCTGGGCCAAGGAGGAAAATAACTGCACTGTTGTTCAGTGGTACAATGAGTTGTTTTGAATGAAAGTAAATTTTGCATTTTATTTGGAATTCATTGTCTTAGAGCCTTGAGGAAGACTGGCACACAACATAAGCTGCTTGAGGTATTTTGTGAAGTTTCCACAGTGATAGTCCATCAGAGATAGTCTGGGAAGCCATGTCATTCACTGGTGAAGGTCGCCTATCAAGGCCAAAGTCAGCGCAGCCGTTTGCCAGAAAAGTAGTTCATGCTTCCCTCTGCTGACAAGCTTTTTGGAGATGGAAATTAATTGTCCAGGAGGACTTGGCACCTGTTCACACTGCCAAAAGTACCAGTACCTGGATTAGTAACCACATGTGCTTGATTGGCCAGCAAACATGCAGACCCCAATTGTCAAGAGAAATATAGAGCCACCAGACCCAACAATGCAGACAAGCGGAAGGCTGCTATTAAACCAACCTGGGCTTCCACAACACCTCAGCAGGGCCACAGAACAAATCCACACCACATAGATGCAGTAAATTATGCAAAAGGAGCCCAGACCAAGTATTGAGTGCATTTACTGTACATACATAAGCCAAAATATCTACATTGAAAATCACTTTTTCAGTTGGTCCTATATAATATTCTAATTTTCCGAGATAACAATTTTGGGTTTTCATTGGCTGTAAGCCATAATCATAAACATTAACATAAATAAACACTTGAAATAGATCACTGTGTTTGTAATGAAGCTATATAATATATGTGTTCACTGTCTGTATTTAATTACTTTCTAATTTATTGGGATGCACCTGTATGTATATATATATATATATATACTGGTCATAAAATTAGAATATCATAAAAATGTTAATTTATTTCCATAATTCCATTTAAAGTGAACCTTGTATACTATACATATTTGTTACACACACTGATATATTTCAAGTGTTTATTTCTTTTGATTTGATGATTTATAACTGAAAAATATTTTTAAAAATATTTAGGTTTTTTATTAGTTGTCAGTTATTATCATCAAATCAAAAGAAGTAAATACTTGAAATATATCAGTATGTGTATAGTATGAATGTGTATAGTATACAAGTTTCACTTTTTGAATGAAATTATAGAAATAAATCAATTTTCATGATCTTCTAATTTTATGACTAGCACCTGTATGTGTATATATATATATATATATATATATATATATTGTATATATATAGATATTCAAAGTTTGCCCCGCTTTCCCTCAGATCTGCCTTAATTCATCGAGCCACATACATCACTTACCATTAATAATGAGTCAAATAAGTGTTTATTATGATTATATATGCTGCAGTTATCTCTATTGTAGTAATATAGACTATTTCAAATAATTATTCATGAGCACATGAAGTGTCATTTTGTTCCTTTGATGCTTCCTCCCAGCGGTAAAGAGCTTTCAAACAGTAGCCGGATTCCCTTCCTGACACAACACACCCTATGTATAATAAGATTTTGGTTTGTATTAATGATATTATTTATTTGTATTCTAATATCACAATCACTCTGTGTTTGACAGGTTTACACATAGTAAAGTTAGTTTTGTTTTCCATATTTGAATTTGAGCACTAATAAGTTGTCATTTTGACAGATTACAAATAACGCAAGCATAAATGCTAAAGAAACAGACATTGTTTACCTCACTGAAATGGTCTACAGTGCAGATATATAATAAATTATTTTCTGTACTATTTTCTGTACTTTTCTGTAATATTATCTGTACAATTTTAAAATGTTACCTTGTAATTTTTTTATTTAATACAACTGTCATCCACATACTAATTCATCTGACTTAAGTTATAGCTTTGTTTTATTTATTGAAAAAAGGTTAAAACCTAAAAAAAGTTTAAAAGGTAAAGAGAGAAATAAACAGGGCAAGGTCCAGTGTTGCAACCATTATAATGTTGATAGGCATTTCATTTTCTATATAATGTGAGCTTTACATAAGCCAGCTATCTATCAGTGATAAATAGCCGAACTACTTTCTTTTTTTCTTCTTCATCACTGTTTGTCTTACTCTATCACTATGGTGTTCTCATAAGCACTGATTAACATTAGATGATGTTAAAACTGCATTGTGTATTGCCTTATCTAAAACAGTACTACAGTTATATTTCAATAATTAGCTAATGCTTTTGGGTAATCATATTTATATCAGGTGTAGTATTTTATTCCAAAATTAATTTCTATGTGGATAAAATGTCAATAATAATTGACTTGACATTTGTCCTAAATGGCAGCCTACAATTATCACTGCTTAAAATATCATTAGCTCATTGCTTGTGATGCAGATTTCTATTGTCATTTAAAAAAAATTTTCATTAAAAAATTTTTAAACCCAACACAGACATATTTAGAAAGTAAAATGTTTATACTTTGCCAGCGTGAACGTAAATGACACTTTTCAACATTTGATGTAGTAGGAGAAAATTGTTCAGCTACAGCAGGTGTTCGGCAACCCGCGGATCCGGAGGTTGAAAATAAAGCCTGCAGGACAGCTAGCACACATTACTGATAAGACTGACTTCCAGCCATCTGTAAAAAATATAATAATAAGTTGATTATGATGATGAAGATAAAGCACCTTTCTAAAGGAAAAAAATGCCCTGTTGATGAGAATGTAAAGTGAATTTAAATGTTCAGGCTGGTTTAATGTGGCATTGATGCAACTCAACAGTAACAATACACAAATAATCACTTTTTACAACTTTGAGCAGCAAAGAATATCAGGAAGCCTCCAGGAATTCCAGTGGGAAGGAGAATAAGTGTGATTTAGCTTTTATAGGTTACCCAAATGGGATGATGGCCATGCTCGCAAATTAGAAGACTTCTATTATTAGAAGTATAACTTGGTATAGCTTGTCTAATGTGCAAAAGTGTGGGGCCCATCATTAAAGCTCACACATACAGGAGGAGTTAAATATAAAGCAATTAATCAAAAGAAAATTAATTATAGCTCATGTGGTGTGATATGTCAAAGTGTCATGGACAGATAGTACCATCTTAGAAGCACAAATGAACAAAATACAAGATTTTTTTTTGTTTAATTATTGATTATTATGGTTTATTTGTGTCTAGGCTATTATTTTACAAAAGAGTGCATGTAGCATGGATCATTTATGTCACTGATGTTTGCCTTTACAAATGTTTGCAAAACCTTTTTAAAACTGTCAGCAACCTGGTAGTTCATAATACCTCTGCCAGAGAGGTACTATGTCCCAACTAGTCAAAAACTATCATGGCTGCACCCATACACTACAATGAAACCGCTCCCGCTCTCAATCAGCAGGCTGTAAGTTATTAATAAATACTGGCACCTATCACTAATCATGTACTTTTATTTTTACAGGACCATTTAGATGACTGAAGTGCATTGAAGGAAATATAAATATAATTCTCTAATGGTGAATAAAAGTAAAAAACAAATGTTGTAGCACACTGCGGATATAAAGAGAAATCTGAAAATTACTAGGCAGATAATGGAAAGGTTTTATATATAGTCAAAGTAATTGTTCAAGGTATACACGTCCCTTATTATTGACAACAGATATGGTTTGACTCCCTGCTGTACTTTGCTTGCTGACCTTCTGACCATTGCTTATTAGCCCTTGCTATTTTAATTAAATTTTAAATTTGTCTTCTGATTGTTTTATTAAATCTGCAACTTGATTCATTTATTCCTGTCATTCTGATTCATAACAATAACATAGCCATTAAACTGTATGCTATGTGTATTTATTTTTATCAGGACATAATTAAAGTTTATAAAAACAGCATGTATTTTTATTTTAATTTCATATATCACATTGTGTGGTTTTATATTTAAAATCAGATAAACAGTTCAAACACATACTGTGCCCACATAGAATAGAGACATCCTGTCTCTTGTAGCAATTGTAATCTACAATAATAAAAAATTAGTTGCAAAACATTATTATAAAACTTTATCTCTTTTTCTTCATGATGAATCAAAGGCTTGATTTAGATCAGCCACAGTTATAGACAAGAAGCAATAAATAATGAGAAACATGCTTATGGGAATTAGGTTGAATTTATTTCAAGTATCAGTTACAACAGACAAATACAAAAAAGGCAACAGTGTCAAAAAACCCAAACCAGGAGCAAAAGCACAAATGTTCCTAACATCAAAACATAAATCAACAATTGTTAATCAGTGTTCTAGCAAAAATACATGCATGAGACAAGACAAAAACCAACGTTTTTTCCCAAAGAAGCATAGATCTTAGAAAAGTTTCACAGATCACAGAAAAATGGATTTACAAACATATACATTACTCCACCAAGAGTAAACATAATCATGGCTTAACTAATCTTTAGTTGCAAACTATAGAATTGGAGTCATTTGGCCACTAATTGCAATTGCAGCATTTCTAGGGGTCTAATTCAGGTTGTAATCCTGGAATCTTGATGCAACCTAATAGCATTGGGCATCACTGAACCACATTTGCAAAAATGTATAATGTAATTTTTTTATTTTTAAATATTATGAACTGGCATATTGCTTAAAGGCACTTTAATTTATTACATTTTCTTCTTTACTGCAGTAGTAAGAGTGAAACCTTATATCCGTGATTGTTAAATACCAATGGTTTCACAAATACACTACCTCTGTCAGATTCTTCTGCAGCCAAAAAAGTGAGATCCTTATGCAAGATCCTTATGCAAAAATCATTATATAATTAAACTTTGTGCTTCAAGACATTACTAACTGAATAACTGATATAGTGAAGAAAACTTTCACACAATGCTTGTGGAAGATTCAGCTTATAATAATCTGTGTGTGGTTTATGCCGCCAATGCTAAAGTCTTTATTATGCAATTATATCATTTTAAAAGGATCCGGTTTGCTTTCCAGCATTTAATTAATTTGATATGTCTTACTTAAGCTCAGCATCCAGTTCATATTTTTGATGTAACAATTTAGTGCAATCAGAACAGTGAAGTTTTACTTCACCTATTGTCAGTGTGTATGTGCAGTATTATGTATTTAATTAGCTTTTTGTCCAATTTTTTCTGTTTCAATTCCCAAACTTGAGAACACATCGAAGGCAGAAGTAGGGGCAGAGAGGAAATATAATAATAATGTGAAGAAGTACAAACAAAACAAAGAACAAAAACTTTATAAAAGAAACTAAACACAAAGCAAAACTATAACAAACCATGGAACTACGAACTTGACTAGAAACTTGATCTGAAACCTCAAACACATAGTGTGTAATCATCCTTCTGTATGCCGTGTGCTAACCAAAACATGAAACACAACTTAAATAGTCAAACAAATCAGTGAGCAGATCAGATACAGCTGTTTGACTTAGTTCACCTGACTGCCCAATAAATAATACTTCCTTTAACACATGACGTAATGGGATGATGTCTGTTCTGGAGTGCCGGGTTGACACAGTTATAAAATCCCTCCTGTTCCTGACAGTTTTTATTACATTGTAACCAGAGTTGAGGTACAGGAAACACCAGGACACCACGTTTCCATTCCAAGTCACATGGATACATACATTCACATCTCATTTATCTCAATACTATTGCCTTCTATAATTCCTTTAGACTGTTTCCAGTGTATCTGCTCCCTACTGGAAGACAGATGCCTCCGAATTGCAACTCCGGTGTGATGTAGCAGCATGTGCACAGTTACCAAGCCTTGCTCCTTGTTATTTATTCATGCACTGTGTTTTGTATTATTCAGTGATACGCAGTGAGTGTGAAAAAGAGAAAAAACATTGAGGAGACAGGAAAAGAAATATACTTGATTGATGGACATTTGGCTTGTGTAAAACTTATATTATTTGGGAAATGTCATTGTTTATGACATATTACATCTATTTTCAATGATTTTGCATCATTGTACTGTGTGCACACAGTTCCCAGCAGTAGGTAGCCGGATAATATTGCCTTTTCTTCCCTCACTCTCAACTGTCACACTGATAGTCATATCTCATTATAAGTCAGTATCTCATTATAACATTAAAGATATCATAGAGCCGACAAGCTTTGCTTGATATTATTACGAACGAATTAATAAATATTTTATTTAATGTTAACCTGCTTCACTGGGAAATCAAAAGGTCTCTGTTGACTCCTAAATCGACTCCCTCCCGATGCATGTGCTGCGAAGATAAACAAAACCGAGGAATGCGCGGCAGACTCTGGTCTATATTATAGATAAATCTGCATCAGACACCAGTTCACAATATTTTTCTTGCTAATGTGCATTCTTTGACAAATAAAATGAGCAATGACTCTGGACTACAACACAGAGATGGATCCGGGAGTCTTACATCATGATCCTAACAGAGACGGGGTTTAACAGTAAAAGTACCATCCCAAAAGCACGGTGGTGCTGGATGGAAACAATTGGTTTCGGTCAGACAGAGTGCTAGAAAACTTAGTTGGGGCTTATTCTGCCCGAATTACTGCAGTAATTACTGTGAAATTACTGTTTCCACAATCAGTGATTGTTTGGGAAGCCAAATTTATGCTTTTTATTAGTTGTCAGTTATAATCATCAAATTAAAAGAAAACAATTGCAATATATTAGTCTATGTGTAACAAATGTGTATACTATACACATTTCACTTTTTGATAGGAAATATGGAAAAAAATACTTTTCATATATTCAAATTTTATGACCAGCACCTATAGAGTGCCTGATGATTAAGTCAGACCCTTTAATTTACCACAACAGTTCTCAGCTGTTGTTGTGACTGCAGTTTATATTACTTCCGATGCTAATGTCAAGTTAGCTATGGAGAAACTACAGCAATGAGTACACACCAAACAATTAACCCGGATGGAGTTTTTATTGTTTTAGGAGAATTTAATTACTCCAATTTACGGACTGCGCTGCCCAAGTTTCACCAGAATGTCTCCTGTCCTACACGAGTAGAAAGGATTTAGATCTCGTCTACACGAACATTGAACTGTCCTGCTCCCCCACCTGGAACAGTCTTATCACCTTTCATTGTTCCTGTTCCCCAAGTTCCTGTGCCTCTTATCAGACATGTGAAACCATTAAGGATCCAGAACCTCACATACTACATACCACCTCCCTTGACTCCCCTATCCAGCAGCACCGGATTTACCGGATAAGCTCTACCCTCATTTTGCCCAAGGCAGTGGTCAACACAGTGCATTGAATAGGCTCTTATGAATGCACGTAAAGCTGCCAGCTTTGATGGTATCACTGGACGTGTTTTAGAGCGAGTGTTAGTCTAAGTTGTTAGTGACATCACAAGCTGCTGTTCCCTCATGCTAGAAGACCACCACCTTCATTCCAGTACCAAAGATTTTTTCTGCTTCATGTTTAAATGACTTCTGACCTGTGGCAATCACTCTTATTGTAATGAAGTGTTTTGAGAAACTGGTTCTCATTCATCTGAAGCCATAGCTTTCTCCGACAATTGCCCCCTACCAATCGAAAAGTGAAAAACTCTGGTGACCTGGGAATCAGCACTCCCATGTGTAACTGTGTCTTGGACTTTCTTACTAACAGACCACAGTCAGTGAGACTGGGAAGTCAGATGTCCTTAATCTTAACTTTAAACACTGGTGTGCCATAAGGATATGTACTGAGCCCCCTGCTATTCTCCCTGTTTACCTATGACTGTGTGCCATTTCACGGATCGAACACCATCATAAAGTTTGCAGACAACACCACAGTCATTGACCACATCAGTTACAATGATGAATCAGCCTACAGGGAGGATATCCAGCAACTGGAGAAATGGTGTTCTTTCAACAACCTTTCCCTCAACACAGAGAAGACTAAAGAGCTTATTGTGGATTACAGGAGACCAAACACATTCCTGTTTAGTTGAATGGAACTAAGGTAAACCGAGTCTCCAGCTTCAAGTTCTTGGGCGTCCACATCTCTGAGAATCTTTCATAGAATTTCAACCCCTTCTTCTTGATTAAAAAAGCACAACAGCATCTTTATTTCGTGAGGAGACTGAGGAGGGATCATCTATCTCCTTACTTACTTACAAAGCACCATTGAGAGCGTGCAGACTTATGCACTACTTATGCACCTTACTGCCATTTTGTACTCTGTCCAAAACCTCATTTCACTACAGCACAGAGCCCTTATACAAACATCCACTCACAAAATCTTATGATCCGCAAACAAATAAAAATGTATAGCTTGTGACTTTAAACAGAACATTACATTTAATCTCTCTATTCTTTTGATAAAAATCTTTTTTTCTTTTCTTCATTTCTTTTAAAAAATAAGTAGTTTGACAAAGGTGAATAAATAACAGATTAAAGAACGATTAAGTGAAAATAAATTATAAATAAACACTAATAATGTATTACTAAAACAAACTCTGGTACTGATGTTTAATTATTTATTACCGAGCTGTTTCAAGTGAAAGTCTAGTTTTAGGACAATTTTAAGCTTTTATAAAGAAACTTGTATTTTAGCTATTGTTCATTCTTCACATAGAAAACCTTGAGGCAGAGATACTGACTGCCTCACCTCGTGAATTCTTAGTGATATTCAGATTTTCAAATTCATGTAAGATCTGAAAATTTGTTAATGTCTTGAAAGTTAGAATATATAATCATGTCTGCCAGCATTATATGTTTAACATTTGTGACAATTACACATGATCAGTCAAGAGATTTCACATATCAATGTGAGTTCATTACATCTCTCTCTGCATTTGAACAAGAAATACACAATTTCTGAAAAAATAACTTTTATTTTAAGTAGTAGTAATAGGAATAATGGAAGGTTTATGCTCTAATGCTACATTAAATATGTAATGTGGTGTTCATGGTTTTCATTGTGTATGTGAAGATTACATATCAGTTACATCAATAGCAATAGGGTTATTATTTGTTAATAATGCATGTCTTCTGTATATTTTTAAATTGTAATTGTACCCCAAATGTAGCAATAGCTGCCATTTTTATATTTCAGTTTGCGGAAACCTTAGCTAAACTCCCATTTTGTAAAATATAATGTATCATCTACTAAATCATTTCTGAAAGATGTCCACTTCGTCCCAGCACCCAGTAAAAAGAATTTTGCACTCCGGTCTTCAGACGTCTGCAATACTGAAAACTGATGGACAGTTTAATACTTCTTTCTGCTTGTATTGTCTTTGAATGTGATGTGTTTTTATTCATTCTCGATAAGAATATCTGCTATTTTTAACCATGTGGGGGCATTTTACTAGAGGAACTAGACTCATAAGAGTAACAATTCTAATTTGGGTGATGTGATGCAATCTGTATACATCTAATATTCAATTCTAGAACTAACAATAATATATAATATATACAAAACATACATAATGTATATATAACATACATCTAATAGATAATTCTATAGGTAGCATAATTATATATAATTATATAATTATATATATATCTTTATATAAAGAAAGAGGTTGGCAAAGAAGAAATAGGACAGGGAGAGGACTAAAGAGAATAAGCAGGAGTATACAGAGGTGAAGTGTAGGAAAAAAAGGGAGGTAGCAAATGCCAAGCAGAAGGCCTATGATGAGGTGTACGAGACGTTAGACAGTAAGAAAGGAGAAAAGGAGTTCTATCACCTTTTAAGGCAGAGAGATAGAGTGGGAAAGGATGTGTAACATGTCAGGGTGAGCAAGGATAGAAATTGATTTGTACTGACAGGTAAGGAGAGGGTGAGGGAAAGATGGAAGGGGTATTTTGAGGACCTGATGAATGAAGAGAATGACAGGGAAAGAAAAGTGGAAGGCATAGAAATAGTGGAACCGGATATAGGGAAGATTAGCAAGGATGAAGTAAGGAAAGCTTTGAAAAGAATGAAGAAGGGAAAAGCAGTCGGACCTTATGACATACCGGTAGAGGTATGGAAATGTATAGGAGAGATTGGAGTGACATTTTTGACTAGATTATTTAATGAGATTTTTGATAGTGAATTGATGCCTGAGGAATGGAGGAACAGTGTACTTGTACC
>JAOUQV010318456.1:0-12518 GCA_028565295.1 Aspidoras spilotus
CACCAGGCTTGTCCAATTTAGCCATGAAACCTCTCACACTAAAATGACAGGTGTTTCATTTTCATTGTCTAACCCCTGTATATGTCTACTATAATGTGTATATATATTTCTACTCTCTGCCTGTAAGAGTAGCGCTACACTGTGTCACCTGACACAGCACGATGCCGCGCAACCTCCCCCTCCCGTCTTTTGTTCCATTTTGATGTGGCTCAGCGGCGCCAGCCAAACAGCCATTTAGCGCTCTCCTCGAGTCGACACGTCACAGTATAGAGAGAGAAACCACCAGAGTATTAAAATGTCTGAGAGGAAGAGAAGAGCCGTTTGGCTTTATTTGAGTGCAGAGAGTGAAACTACATCAAGCTGTATAGTTTGCAACAGGTTAAATACAGTGAAAACACAACAAACCTCTACAAGCACATGAAAAACTGTGCAGCAGAAAATGCAGAGCTGCAAAAACTGAGAGACTACAATATTTGTTGTGGTGTGTTAATTTTTCTGTATTGTGGCTTATCAGATTTATAACCTTAGAAAATTGTTTTTATTAGTTTGAAGTTATATTTTTACGTTCTTCATTTAAGAAAAAATCTTTACATGGAAGTGCACGGAAGGGAAGAAATTGCTTATTTTTTGTATTTATCGTTTTGTTCGACTTCTTCGAAAATAGAATAAGTTTGAAACTGTTTACAGTATTTGTTGTGGTGTGTGAATTTTGTTGTGTTGTGGTTTGTCAGCCCTTTACCTCATGAGATTTTTAGTTTTGTTACTGTTTTGTTACTGTTCCATTGTTTCTAAATAAAAATGTTGATTGTAATAAAGATTTTGGCGAAATTCTCTCCTAGGCTTTTTGGATCCTTTGGATCTATGAAGCTTATATATTAAAAAGTATCTGTATCGATATTGGCCACACTAGCCCTGCAATTCCCGGTATCGCCTACCTCTACGGGTCATATTGAACCCTATGGATTGGGAATGACATGTCACTTAAGGTTATATGTGGCAGGTGAGTGAATACATTTGGCAATATATAGTATAGTATATATACACGGGCTGGACAATGAGTGTCATTCCCAAGACGAATTGACGCTGTATTGGCCGCAAAAGGAGGCCCTACACCATACTAATAAATTACTGTGGTCTAACGTGTGGTCAGTTTCATTGTCTAACCCCTGTACTTTATACACACTATATTTCCAAACGTATTTGCTCAATCATCTAAATTATATATTATAATAGACATTTTGAACAATTTCATGCTCCCAACATTGTGGAAAAATTTTGGAGCTGGCCTTTTCCTCTTCCAACTTGACGGCGCACCAGTTCACAAAGCAAGGTCCATAAAGACATGGATGACCGAATCATGTGGATAAACTTGACTGGCCTGTACAAAGTTCTCACCTTAACCTGATAGAAATTGAACCTGATAAATCGGAGATTGAGAGCCAGGCGTTCAACATCAGTGTGTGACCTTACAAATGCACTTCTGGAAAAATTGTCAAAAATTCCTCTAAATACACTGATTCAGGTCTTATTTGACTGACCATTATCAGTTTGTAGATGTAAACGGCCACTATTCTATGCACAGTAGGGTAAAGTTTTGTATCCCACAAAACTATGATATTGGGATGCTGTCTTCTGGCCACTTTCACAAGATCACTCAGGTATGTTGACGGTGGAGTGTCTGGGTGCTTTATGTCCCAGGGTTCCCTCATGTGTTTGTCACCTTCTGGTTCTACCCTGTAGTTTTGCTGTCATAACGCTAGTCTGCCAGAGTTGTTTCTTGCTTTCTGCACAACTTGTGTTTGAATTGGCATTAAATAATTGATCATGACTAACTTTCTTTATTCTCATTTACTTTCACTTCTTTCTCCGTTTTCTATCCTCTCTCTTTTTGGATCAGCTACAATTAATATGGCAGAGCTACCACCTCAGCAACCCTGCGCTTGCCGGATTCCCTTTGACTGCCTATTTACTTTATTATTCTAAATGTTATATATTATTGTTAGTTATAGAATCATGTATATGTATGTATATTTTCATATATTATATTTTATTGATATATTTTGATATATAAGATTGCTAGTTGTAGGATTATTTATTAGATGTATCCAGATTGTAAGGTATCACCCAAATGAGGATAGGTTTCCTTATGAGTCTGGTTCCTCTCAAGGTTTCTTCCTTACTTCCTCAGGGGAGTTTTCCTTGCCACCGTTACTTATCTGGGATAAAACATTTTCTGTAAAGTTGGTTTGGGACAATGTCCTTTGTTAAATCGCTTTTAAAATAACATTTATTTGAATTGGAATTAAATCATGAGATTTAATAATCAATGATTTGATGGCTCACACTTTAGCTTTCACTCCCGCCTGCTAGAAAAAACAAAGAAAAAAAGAGAAAACACTGTCACGTTCACATCCTCTGGAGGGGCCATAAACAGGACTATTCTCCATTTTCCCACACACACGTAGTGCAGTTCAGGTAAGCAGGCAGTGATTTCTTCCACCTGCTGTCAATTGAGCTTAGCAGCCTAACTGATCAGCTTAGCTATTTAAACGGCAAGTTGGAAGCGAGTCACTGCGAGCCAACCTTCACACCACATCAGACCAGAACCAAGCTCACAGACTTTTTTTCTCTGACTGATATTATGCTATGATGTTTATCATTAAGTCATTTAATAAGGCACAGTGCTCTCTCTCTCTCTCTACATATATATATATATTTATTTGTGTATGTACTGTATGTATATAAAGACTAGGGTTATGGCAGCATAACTACAGGGTAGAACCAGAAGGTGATACAGACATAAGGGAGCCCTGGGACATAAAACACCCAGCCACTCCCCGTCAACATACCTGAGTGATCTCGTGAAAGTGGCCGGGCGACAGCATCCAAACATCCTAGTTTACTAAAACACTATGACCATAATCCCTCCAGCTCTGAGCCCTGAACTATAGGGGACTATGAAGGATATAATTGACTAAATAAGTTTTCAGCCTAGATTTAAAGACTAAGATTGTGTCAGAGTCCCAAACACTAACTGGAAGACTATTCTATAGATGTGAGGCTCTATAAGCGAATGATCTTCCGCCTGCTGTAGCCCTCATAATCTGAGGTATGAGCAAAAAACCTGCACCATTCTGATCAAAGTGGGCATGGCAGATCATAGAAAACTAGACGTTCTAAAATGAAAGTATGCTAACCTAGTGGTATTCTTTACATAAGAGTCAACGGAAATTCTAGAAATAATAAGTACACACCAAGGTCTTTAACAGCTGTAAATGGTATAATTGAAAGACTATCCAGAGTTAATACCAGTACGTCAGTTTTATCAGAAGTAAGTAAAAGAAAATTGTTTAACATGCTGGATGATTTCTCAGGTAATCTCAAGTCTCAAATAGTTTTATTCTCATTTCAGCCATATACAATGTTACAAGGTGCTACACACAACAATAAAGTGCACTAGTACAAACAGTACAACCAATAAATACACACAGTACAAACAAATACGAACAATACAGAACAATAAATACACACAGTACAAACAATAAATACATACAGTGCAAATAAGTTCAGGGGACACACGTGAGGGGGAAAACATTTTAAAAGGCCGGCCCATTTTTAAAAGTTTCATTGTGCTGAATGAGTTCAGTTCAGACTCCGATTGTTGATAAGTTTGATCGCCTGAGGGAGAAAACTGTTGCAGAGTCTGAATGTGAGGGCTCGAATGCTTCGATACCTTTTTCCAGACGGCAGAAGGTTGAAGAGTGTGTGTGATGGGTGTGTGCGATCACCCACAATCCTGAGTGCTTTGCGTGTGCAGCGTGTGGTGTAAATGTCCGTGATGGAGGGGAGAGAGACTCAGATGATCTTCTGAGCTCTCTTCACTATCCGCTGGAAGGACTTACGATCTGACACAGTGCAGTTCCCAAACCAGACAGTGATGGCTGAAAGTGTTTTTTCCAGAAAATGACGTATTTCTCCCAGATAATTATTTCAATTACACATGTTTTGTTATACACATGTTTATTTCCCTTGTGTGTATTAAAACAACACAAAAAAAACAGAGGGAAAAAGGCAAATTTGACATAATTTTACACAAAACTCCAAAAATGGGCCAGGACAAAATTATTGGCACCTTTTCAAAATTGAGGGTAAATAACTTTGTTTCAAGCATGTAATGTTCATTCAAACTCAACTGTGATAAGTAACAGGTGTGGGCAATTTAAAAATCACATCTGAAACCAGATAAAAAGGAGAGAAGTTGACTCAATCTTTACATTGTGTGTCTGTGTGTACCACACTAAGCATGGAGAACAGAAATAGGAAAAGGGAACTGTCTGAGGACTTGAAAACCACAATTGTGGAAAAATATCAACAATATCAAGGTTACAAGTCCATCTCTAGATATCTTGATCAGCCCCAATCAAGTTCCAAAGAAATTCAAGCTTTCCTGCAGGCGCATGGTGCATTAATGTCAGCTCAAACTATCCGTCGACATTTGAATAAAATGACCCAGGATACCCAGGGGGGCCCCACTGCTGACACAGAGACATAAAAAAGCAGACTGCAGTTTGCCAAAATGTATATAAGTAAGCTAAAATCATTCTGGGAAAACATCTTGTGGACAGATGAGACCTTATGGTAAACACAAAAGAAGCAAAAGAGTGGTCCAAAATTCCAGTTGAGAGGTGTAAGAAGCTTGTTGATGGTTATAGGAAGCGATTGATTTCAGTTCTTTTTTCCAAAGGATGTGCAACCAAATATTAATTTGAGGGTGCCAATAATTTTGTTCGGCTTATTTTTGGAGATTTGTGTGAAATTATGTCAAATTTGCCTTTTTTCCTCTGATTTTTGTGTTGTTCTAATACACACAAAGGAAATAAACATGTGTATAACAAAACATGTGTAATTGCAATAATTTTCTGGAAAAAACTTAGGGGTGCCAACACTTTCGGCCATGACTGTATGACTCCTCTGAGGTTAGAGGGGTTAGAGCGATGGCCTGATGTAGACCTACTTGAACGTCGAGTGGCCAAACTAGAACAATTACTTCATCCCTACTATTACTTGCAGGTTTCAAAAACCATAAAATCAATTGCAAAAATTTTATAGAGCTGGGTAGCCTGTTACGTACCCTGAAATGTTCGGACCTTGGATAGGATCTTTGGCCCTGTTGGCACTATTTCTCCACATCTTGAGCCATGCCAGGCCAAAAACAGCGACATTGAAGAAGCTGAAGTGTTCTTTCCACTCCCTGGTATCCATGATCATCATGGATGCTATACAGCACTTCTTGTAGGTGCTTAGAAGGAGCAATTGACACCTTTCTGGTCTACCCCAGATGGATGGACAACTCTATATAGGATGCTGTCTTTCTCTAAAAAGCATACCCACTGCCGAAACAAGGCTTTAGTAGGGCTGGACAAGTCTTCCCGCTCCTTATATTTAGGAGATCTCCCCAAATTACGAAATCTGCATATGGGCCCAATTAATAGGTCTGCCTCCTGTAACACATACAAGACCTGTGGGTCTCATCCTGCAAATGGGTCTTCTCTGCAATAACCGGTGGCTACATCTGCTGGATCATCCTCCAAAAGCTCAATTTTGAGTTGTGGGACCATTGTTCCAATAGCAAACCTTTCCACATACTTTCTTGACAAATTATCAGCATGCTGATTGCTTTTCACTGGACGGTACTTGAGAGCAAAGTTGAATGCAGCCAACTGTGCTGCCCAGCATAGCTCTGTAGCTAGCTTTGCAGTTTGGAGGTGACTTAAGAAGGTTATCTGTTAAGATAGTGAACTGGTTTTTAAGCACATACTCACAGAACTTCAGTCACTGCCTATTTGAACGCAAGAAACTCTAATTTCATGGAGCTGTAGTTATCCATGTTTTGTTCTGCTTGCCTCAATCGTCTGCTGGCAAAAGCAATTGGGCACATTTTGCCCTAATGTTTCTGTGAAAGAACTGCTCCTAAACCCCCATAACTGGCATCGACCTCTACAATAAAAGGCTTGATAAAATCAGCACATCAACTGGGGCAGATGTAAGATGCTCTTTCAGGGACTTAATGAATGCTCACGCACTTCATCTCAAGAAACTGCAAGTGGCACTGGAAGAGACGTTACTTTCCGGCAAGCACCGCCCAGCTTCCCTACCAGCTGGTGTAACATAGCAGCCTACTTGGAAAACCCTTCCATGAAATGCCGATAGTGGCTGGCAAAACCAAGGAAAGAACGCACTTCTGCCAGATGGGCCGGCCGCTTCCAAACTTTCACTACCTCAATCTTGGCAGGGTCAGTGGCCACCCCTTCTCTTAACACCACATGTCTCAGATAGTTCGCTTTACTACTTCATACTGAGAGGGAGGAACACACTGGTAATGTTGACAAACTGGGACTTCATCTATCAATGGAATCTCATGAGTCATAAAGGTGGTACACCCCAAATCACTTATGTATACGAAAAGATCCCTTGGTGTCTATCAAAAATGGATCTCACAGCTGCCATTTGCTCATCAGACAATCCTTCAATATCTAAAAGAAAGGAGAACTGGGGGACTTGGACACAAATCTTCCCGAGATGGACTGACTAAAATTTACAATGACATTGCGGTAGACATTATTACTCCCAATTGTACTGTGCTAATTACATGATGTGGGGGGGAACCAAACATCTGCAGCACTGACAATTGGAGCATACAACAATAAACTACACAATAAACTGGCCGACGACAACGCTCAGAGAATATGCAAGTAAGTGACTCGGGAGGGGATCCACAAAACTCTGGTTCTCAGAAGTTCTGTAAAACACACACAAAACATAAGCAGAGGTTAAAGGCGTGGAACAACTAAGCAGCAAAAACACATTCAGATATCTTAGCAAAGTTCATAGCACACAAAACAGAGCATGATAGTTGTGTTGACCTGCTAGGCAGTCTAACCAGAAGCCGTTTAAATATCTTTATAGGAGAGCTGATTGCAGCTCTTCTAAATAGCTCCAGGTGAGTGAGGTCAGAGTTTTCTACTTTCTACACAGACTTATATCTGATTCAACAAAAACATGTTTTCTACTCTTTGTGTGCACACAAAATTACCTTTATTCCATAACCTATTCAGTAGTTAGTTTATTACTCCTTTATATAAACTCAATGAAGCAGGTGGCCTGTGTGAAGAACTCACTGAAGAATTTCATTACACCAGCAGAGGTGATCTTGATTATTGTCTGAGGGAATTTAGCTGGGAAGATGATGGGGGTGCCTTGCCAAAAAAGACAAAAATGCTATTTTTTAAGCTTTTAGCAAGAATTTACATTACTAACTGTAAGATGCAAAGTTAACAAAATCAGATATTAGAGATGGATAGGTTGTTCGATAGATACACTATAAGGAAGCAATAGGAAATATGTCAGTTACATACCCTAATGTACAATGTAGATATGTGCAATATACCATGTGTGTTCTAAATACTTATACATCTTGAGCTAGGTGAAGTTGTGCAGCTTGAAACTAATACATAATTTTGTTTCCCACTAAAATAATTTTGTATAAATTTTAGAAGATTGTCAACATGTTTTTTTCTCTGTATGCATGTGTCTCTCTCTGTTTTGAGACTTTCCACAAACCTAGATATTTAACATATAAAAGTTTTTAAATTACATTAAGTGTTGAAAAATATTATGTGTCCAGAATATACTCTAATTCTCTGCTTAGCCAGGAGGAAAATGTTAATTTTAGTTAAAAAAAGAATTCTATGAAAGTTTTCCTCTTCACTACAACTTTGTTTATCTCAAAAGAAGAGAAGAGCACTTGCTGTGACAGCATGTCAAATTCCAGATCAATTGTTGGCTTTTTGCCTGGAGCCCTAGCACTGAATTTACATAGTAATAGCACTTGTACTCTCATTTTACGAAGCTCATGTTTCAGGCAGTCTTTCTAGAAAGAGGAAAGATGACATTTGTCTACATTAATCTTAAATGTTTGTTCTATTTTAGATTAAAGGGTGAAGGTATAAGGTAACTGCTTTGATTGCGTTTCTGTTTTTTTTTTTTATTTCCAATGGAGATGAGTCTATGTAATACTCATAATATTTACTTACACAACCTAATCATTTGTAATCAGGGCAATGGGATGCCCATGATCTCATATGCTTACAATTTGGTTTAGGGTTATCATTCATAGTTTTTCTTTTTACAGGGTGGGCCATTTATATGGATACATACAGATATATTTGATATATATTTATATCTCCATAGTATATAGTACATAAAATCTGCTGCTGTGTATCGTTACAATTATATTTTATAATCAGGGTACTAGCGGAAATTGGGCTACTGTTTGCTGAATACGACGTGGAGGGAAGCATTTGAGGAGAAAGAAAGTACATGAGAGTCAAGAATGTAGAATTGAGGGTAGCAACCCTGAATGTTGGGACAATGACAGTGAAAGGTAGAGAAATGGCTGATATGATGGAGAGAAGAAAGATAGATATTTTGTGTGTGCAGGAGAAAAAGTGAAAGGGAAGTAAGGCTTGAAGCATTGTAGGTTTTAAACTGTTTGATCATGTTGTGGATAGGAAGAGAAATGGAGTTGGGGTGGTCCTGAAGAAGGGCTATAAAAAGAGTGTTGTTGAGGTGGAAAGGGTGTCAGATAGGGTGATGAGTTTAAAGTTAGAAATTGAAGGTGTAAATAGTGAATGTAGTCAGTGGCTATGTGCCACAACTTGGATGTGAGTTGGAGGAGAAAGAGAGATTCTGGAGGGAGCTAGATAAAGTGGTAGAGAGCATTTCCAGAGAGGAGATAGTAGTGATCGGTGTCAATGGGCATGTTGATGAGTGAAACAAAGGGGATAAGGAGGTGATGGGAATATTTGGTGTTAATGATAGGAACTTAGAAGGATGGTAGAAAGAAGGACGGTAGAAAGATGGTTGTGGATTTTGCAAAGAGGATGGAAATGGCTGTGGTAAACACAAATTTCCAAAAGGAGGCGCACAGGGTGACTTACAAGAGTGGAGGTAAAAGCACACAGGTAGACTAAATCCTGCGTATACAAGGTTGCTTAAAAGAGATTGGAAACTGTAAAGTAGTGGCAGGGGAGAGTGTAGCTAGACAACATCGGATGGTGGTTTGCAGTATGACTTTGTTGGTTAGGAAGAGGAAAAGGGCAAATGTAGAGTAGAGGACCAAATGGTGGAAGTTGCAAAAGGAGGGATGCTGTTAGGAATTTAGAAAAGAGTTGAAAAAGGCTTTGGAAGAGGTATGGAAATGTATAGGGGAGATAGGAAAGGTGTTTTTGACTAGATTATTCAATTAGATTTTTGAGAGAGAATTGATGCCCGAGGAATGGAGGGAAAGTGTACTTGTACCAATTTATAAGAACAGGGGTGATGTGCAGAGTTACAGGGGGCATATAGTTAATGAGCTACACAATTTCATGTCAATAAAGAGCACCAAATATGCAATTTTTGCTTTCAGAATGCTGATGGAGAGGTATATAGTAGGTCAGAAAGAGCTACACTGTCTTTCTGGGTTTAGAAAAAGCTTATAACATGGTGCCAAGGGAGGAATTGTGGTGGTGTATAAGGAAGTCCAGAGTGGCTGAAATGTATGTTAGATTGGACATGTATGAGAATAGCATGACAGTAATGGCGGAGTAACCAGGAGATGTCGGCAACCCTGCGCCCGCTGGATTCCCTCTGACTGCCCATTCACTCTATTATTATGCTAAATTTTATATATTATTGTAAGTTATGAAATTATGTATATGATTACATCACCCAAATGAGGATGGGTTTCCTTTATGAGTCTAGTTTCTCTCAAGGATTCTTCCTTACTTACTCAGGGAGTTTTTCCTTGCCACCGGTACTCATCTGGGATAAAAACGTTTTTTATAAAGCTGCTTTGGGACAATGCTTATTGTTAAAAATACAATAAAATTGAATTGAATTGAATTAATGTGTGAAAAATGGTTGCATCAAAAGTGAAAGGAAAGGTTTATAAGAGATTACTAAGACCAGCCTTGTTGTATGATTTGGAGACAGTGGCACTGACTAAGAGACAGGAATCTGAGCTGGAGGTTGCAGAGCTTATGTCATTTAGGTTCTTGTTGGGAGTGACCAGGATGGACAGGATTAGGAATGAGAACATCAGAGGGCAGCACAGGTTGGAAAATTTGGAGACAAAGTTAAAGAGTGCAGACTGAGGTGGTTTGGACATGTACAAAGAAGTGGCAGTGGATATATTGGTAGGGGAATGTTAGAGATGGAGTTGCCAGGCAGGAGGCAGAAAGGAAAACCAAACAAAGATATATGGATGTGGTCAATGTAGAAATGCAGGTAGTTAACAAATCAGAAGATGCAGAGGACACAGTAAGGTGGAAAAGGTTGGTTTACTGTTGTGGAGTCAAATCCTTATATAACTAATTTTATGTCTGAAGCTCCTGAATATATTTCCAAAGTGATATATCAATTAAAGGATTTACTTTCCTTATAAGCTGTGCATCTTTGATTAGCCCTTTTCTATTCCCTGAAATGGGTTCAGACACTGCCTGGAATGAAATGTTAAGCAAACTACTTTTTCCCCCCAATGCTGGTAACAACTGGTAAGAATGTTAATTCTCTGAAAGCCATAATATATAATGCTGGGTACCACTACCCATTCGGCTGGAAGTTATCAGCCAAGTCAGTAAGCCTCATTTACCTCTTCTATCCTCTATCATCTACTCCCCTCCCCTTCAGAGTCAACATCATATTATTATGGTCAGAATGACTTCTGGCAGACTGTAGGTGATAGATTTAATCTGCAGGCCTAATTCTCTCCACAGATGGTCACTGAAACTGCTTGGGGGTGAGAGAAAGCCAAATGAAAAAATGATTAAAGTTAAAGTAAGCTGCCAAAGACAGTAATTAGGAGGACCAGGAAAAGTGTGACTATTTCAATGAAATACCCATTGACAATTGGCAGTACTAATTAGACTATTTACAACTTGGAATTTTTTTTAAAAGTAAAGAAATTCATTATTTTTCTTCCACTTAATCCTCTAGGAGGTCATGGGCCTGGTGGTGCACACTGAGCAACTAGACAGTTGTAATCCAATGCCAATCCATTGTAGGGCACACACAAACAGTCACACAGGAGTGGCCCTTTTAGAGACACAATTTAACCTAACATGCATGTAATTGGATGTGGGAGGAAATTAGAGCACCCTGTGATAACTTGCGTGAACATGGGGAGAACATGCAAAATCATAAAATTAAAAAAGTAGTTGCAAGATATAGTATTTCTGTAATAAGACATTTTCCTAAGTGTCAGAATTATTTAACCTCTATATAATATTGTTTTTAAAGCTATTTGATTGATTTAACACCCTTTGGGAACTGTATAATGATCCTTCATTTGTTTCAGCTGTTATGCATATATAAATCCCACCCAAGGATTTCAAGGCCAGTTGCAATGACAAGATTATTTAACCACACCTTAAGGGTCTTGGATTTAAGAACATTTCAATATATACATTAACAATTAAAGAGAAATTGAGAGAAATAAAATTTTAATAAAAGCTGCAAACCTGACTGGCCATGCAAGAAAACCCAAGATGATATAAAAAGAGTGCAACAGACACTTGCAGGATTATGTGCTGAATGACAACGAAGAGATGAGCACTGAATATACAAGGACTACAGAATATTGAGAGACAGTTCTACTGACTGATGAAACAAATCATGAACATTTGACATATGGACTAGAGAACAGACTTATGACCAGAAGAATATAATCTTCACAGTCAAGCATGGTAGAGGTAGATGCACTATATTTATGTCTACAGTATCTGATGGATCACATTTCATTGTCTGTTGTAAACACAGGGCACTCAGTGCATCCCAGTGATTGATCAGAAACTTATAGCCACATGACTTGTTTTCAACCTTCCTAAGTTCTCTTAATTTACTTAATTGCTTCCAAAACTATGGTTTCTTGTACTTTTAAGGGTTAAATAAAAACTGACATGTAAAACATCATGTTTAAAGCTTCACAAGAATAATTAATAATTATTTAAATATTAGATTGTGTAGAGTATACTAGCTCTATACATGTTCCTATAAATGAGATCTTACTACATGTGTTGGTCATAAAATTACAATATCTTGAAAGTCGATTTATTTCATTAATTCTTATCAAAAAGTGAAACGTATATATTATACGCATTTGTTACATACAGAAATATATCAAGTGTTTATTTCTTTTAAATTTATGATAACTGACAACTAATAAAAAATCCCAAATTCAGTAACTCAGAAAATTTGATTAATTTAGACCAATACAAAAATTGATTTTTAGAACTGAAAAGTATAAACATGAAACGTATTAACATGTACAGCACTTAATACTTACAGGGGTTAGACAATAAAACTGAAACACCTGGTTTTAGACCACAATAAATTATTAGTATGGTGTAGGGCCTCCTTTTGTGGCCAATACAGCGTCAGTTTGTCTTGGGAATGACACATACAAGTCTTGCACAGTG
>JAOUQV010318472.1:0-12518 GCA_028565295.1 Aspidoras spilotus
ATAGGTTAAACCTAGTAAGTCTAGAAGTGTGTCAACTGAAAAGAGGAAATGTAAGCAGGAAAGGTTGTTGATTGAGGGAGAAGCGATATGTTTAATACTTGAGAAACCTGTTAAGAGTTTAGGCAGATGTATACTGCAGCACTAAATGGCAGCAGGCAGGTAATAGGTCTTGAGGAAGGAAATGGTGGCAGCATTTAATGGCATTCCTGGCAGGTAAATTAAAATGACAGTATATAACAGTATGACACTCCAATTAGTGATGTGCAAAAGAAAGTAAGAATAACGAACAATGCTATAAAGGAAGTGTACGAACTGTTGGAAGAGGAACACTAAAATAGTAGAATTGACACTAGAAATATAAAGCTAGGAAGAGAAATAATGTTGTTGGGGCAAAAGATGAGCTGGTAAATACAGTAGCACCAATTGCAAAAGTAGGCAGGAAGTGAAAACCAAAAGGGCATTGGCGCATAGAAGAAGAATGCCAGAGCAGTGTTGTTTGTGTGTATGTTTAGCATGTTGGAGACTTTAGTAGGTAGACCTTATGGGAACATTAAATATATTATAGGTTAGAAAATTTATCTTGGAGGAGAGTGGGTCTGAGAAGCCAGATCTCATTGCTGAGACTCTCAGAGGTGTCGTGGCCGTAATTCAGTGAAACATAAGAAAGGAGGTGCTGTCTGAAGATCCAAGTTAAGAACTCATAAATTGCCATTTATGCTGGTATCTACGTGAAACACAATCCTTGGATTTACCATCTCATAGTGTAGTATTTACTACTGATTTATCCAAAATGGAGGGACAAGCAGTCCCAAGTATGTATTGCATATTATGAGAATTATGGCTAAGAGGTTTAAATATATTTTTATAAGAACTTGACCCATGGAATCTACCACTTTTTAAACTCTAGGCCTGCAGTGGTTTGATCTACAGGCACAAACGTGTTTGGCTTCGCCATAGCTCCACCTACAAGATAATCGGGCTGAAAGAGAGCATCTTCATAATGGGAGAGGCTATTCATTTTTTTATATAAACTTTATTTTACCAGGAAATATCCCATTGAGTTTAAAAACCTCTTTTTCGAGAGTCCTGGTCAAAAAGCCAACAAACACATTACACAGATATATATTTACACATATGATACACAGAAATGTACAAATGCATTATGAAAACCAAGTGCATATTGTGGAGTTTGCCTTAAAAACCTTGAGTTTTGAAAATGCTCAAAGAAATTAGATCAGTTCATTTTCAATCTTTCTGCCACAAATTCCATGTATACGGTGCAGAATAGACAAAAGCCCTTTTAACCAAGTCCGTTCGCTCAAATCATTACCTATAGACAATATTTGGGTTTTTTAACTGGTCTGTACATTTAGTTTTAGGGCAGAAAAATAATAACAGAAGAAGCAGAAGACTGGAAACTCTTGACAAAAACAATAGTTTTCCAGCAATTTGTGCTCGGAGCCCTTATAACAATAATAAGACCACTTTGAATGTGCTTGGATGAAAAATTCTATGAGAGTTTTCTCTAAATATATTCTGGGTTGGACAATGAAACTGAAACACCTGTCATTTTATTGTGTGAGGTTTCTTGGCTAAATTGGCCAATCTTCATTAATTGCACTAGTAAGAGCAGAGTGTGAAGGTTCAATTAGCAGGGTAAGAGCACAGTTTTGCTCAAAATATCGCAATACACACAACATTATGTGTGAAATTGAGGTGAAATAGAGTTCAAAAGAGGACAAATTGTTGGTGCACATCTTGCTGGTGCATCTGTGACCAAGGCAGCAAGTCTTGTATGTGTCATTCCCAAGAGGAATTAACGCTGTATTGGCCGCAAAAGGATGCCCTACACCATACTAATATATTATTGTGGTCTAAAACCAGGTGTTTCAGTTTCATTGTCTAACCCCTGTATGTACAATATAAAACTCTCAAACTATAATTCTAATATAATTCTAACTAAAAGGTTAATATATAAATCATTTACAATAACTACGTAGTATTGTTATTGACATACCCTTTAATTTTCAAGATGAATAGGCATTGAGAAATCTGACAAAAAACGTTTAAATCTCAGTGGTTTATGCTAGACATGATTTAGCAAGTTCAGTTTCATAGCTGCAAGTTCATAAAACAGCTTTAAATTAGAAACGGTTTTCACAAAAACATTTTATTGTTGTGCTTATAATCTAGAGTAAGAGGAGAGAGTTTAATTGTTTTCTACACCTACATCAGTGAAATGAAAAGAGTTTTATATCTATCCATCCATTATTACTGCTTATTCCAATTTAGGGGTGTGGGTCAGCCAGTGCCAACCTGGCATCCCTGGACGCAAAGTGGCAACAACCCTAGAAAATGCATAGGTTTGAATTTGACATTGGTGGTGACTTAAAATCCGTTCACGGGAGACACTATGGAAGCAGAGATTTTTTTCATTTATGAAAGCCTTCTGACAGCAATTCCATGTTTATTTATGGTTTAGGTAAATATTATTATTTTTACTACCACATATAGAAATATTGTTGATCCTACACTTTTTTAATTTTAACTTACACTTGTTGTAACGTTTCCCAGAATATCCGCCTTTGTTTTTTTTGGCTGCCATCATGTCTGAACCCATTACAAAAATTAGGCCAATTGACAAACACACATGTACAGACAAAAACACAGTCACTGTCTCTCTGTTACCGTCACCCCTTTGTACATACTTATATGTATATGTGTTGCTTGGGCTCCGATAAATCAGTGGTATAGCTCCTGTTCCTGCCCTTATCATTCTGGCTGTTGTTGTGAAGTCAGCCTCTTTGCTTTTCCTAGGACAGGACAATGATTTTGGACCTGGACACATAGGCTACACAACTTAAGAGACCACCGCTGAATCCGGTCCTATCACGTTTTTTTCCTGTAAACAAATTCAGGGAGTTTTTCCTTGGCACTGTCACCACTGGCTTACTCATTTGGGGATGAGGTTTGGAAAACTGCTTTGAGATTGCTCTAAAATTTAAACTTTAAATGGCGTATCTAGATAAAAGTATAGGAATATTATGGAACAGAATTCACAAAGGTTTTGATGTATTTAAAAAACCTCTCCTTGCTAGAGTGGAGCTAGAGTGATGTTGTAGATCACAGGGGTGAAGTTCAACATGACAGGACAGACTGTAACTGTGTCTTGCTGAATATTGTGCTTGAAGTTAAGTAATGGGAAATTTGGGCACTAAAACGGGCATTGCAGGCTCACAGTTCAGACATCTCTTCGCTCTATACAAGCACACTTCTCCCAAACATTCCTGGACATTTTGGCATGTGCCACTAAAACTATCACTATCACTCTTTGTCACTGTGTGGCACACATAATAATAATATTAATAATAATAATAATAATAACATTAATAATAATAAAATAGTAGGGTTCCAACAAAATTGAGTGTCTTAGAGAATCTGAAAGTTTGACTGAGATTTTGAAGGTCACACTCCCTTTCTTTCAGGAAACGCCAGCATCCTGCATTATGATTTTTAACTATTCTGCTCTTGCTAGTCTGGAATTTGCAATATAACACATGCCACAGTTCTCACATAACTCATTTAATTACTTTCTCTGATATTTCTCTTTTTTTCTGCTAAGGTACACATGGTACCACTGAGAGACAGCTGAACCGACCTCGTCCCCAACACCTGCCTTTGAGTTTTCCTTATTAAGATTTCATATGTATATACTCTATATTGTTCTGATTAAATTGTAAAAAACGCTAGATAAATACAATTTAATTGAATTTGAACTGAATTATGCTCTTTAATGAGTAGCAAATATTTTTTTCTCAAATAATATTTGCATAAATAAAAGTACATGTTTGGATAAACCTATACATTACTATCTGCTAGTTTTACCCACAAAGAAATCATACTAGGCTCAATGGGCAAATTGGATTGCACATGTTATGTGGTAAATCTCTCTAAATTTGTGAAAATGCAAACCTCTTTATTGTTGCGCTGACGCATGCTGTTGAATCGCTGTGCAAAATAGAAGATGAAGTAGCAGACAGTAGCTGTGGTGATGATGAAGAAGGATATAGAGATGAAAAGGACAGAGTAGTGGCTCATCCACAAGCCATGCTGAAGCCCCACTTCAATTGTCATTGAGATGGACACACCAGACTCCAGCATCCCTGCCAGATCCATTCCTCGGGTATAACCAATCATCACCGCCACGATCGAGGTGCCTACACACCAACACACACCAACACACAATGCATGAAGGGTGCTGCGTGGTTCAAAGGAATCTATTAAATGAACTATTAAATGAAAACAGGTTTAAAAAAAAACCTGTTCTGAGAAACCACCACAATGTTTACACTGATTACACATGGCATTCTTCATGTTTTTATCTGCTGCAAGTTGTTAAAATGTATTCTAGATTCATTCATTCATTCTTTTACTTCCGCTTAATCCACATGGGGGTGCAGGCTCCATCATAAGGACCACACACAGTCAAACACATTCACATAATAATGCTCACTTTAGAGACACAAATTTACCTTTTTCTTTTAAATGCAGGAGTAAACCGGAGAACCCGGAAAAAACCCTCATGAAAAAGAGGAGAACATACAAATTTCCATAGTCGCCCAACTTGAGTCTTACTTGCTGTGAGGCAACAACTCTACCTAGTCTACCTAATCCCACCATTAGCCTGATGCAAGCAACCCATAATTCTAGACCAGCAAACTGATTATGCCCTTCTGGAACCAGTTTTAAAACCCTGATGCCGACATACAAAGCCAAAATGATTCAGACCCCCATCCTTATGGAAATGATGACATAAGGTATCGCAGTGATTTGTAGCAAAACTCCGCCCTAGTAACACGGCAGGAGCCGTGTCAGGAAATGTTCTCTCATGTTACTTCAAATTGTATTTTGATATTCAAGGTATCAAAAAGAATTGTATCGTTATGAATCCTTATACTCGTAATGTGTACACAGATTTCTTTGTGCTTCAAGTATGGCCCGACTTAACCTTCCATCATCCTAGACACATTGGAGACAAAGATCTAGACCATCTAGAAACATCTTGACAATCTAGACTTTCTCTGTAATGGCACAAAAGTGGAGGAACAAACTCCCCTTAAATAGATGAACAGATAAATCACATGCTGTCTTCAAATGCAAACTGACATCTCACCTCTTTCCAGTACAATTCTTTAAATCAGTTCAGTTCATAAACTTGGAATATTGTATTTAGTGTAGGATTTGTTTTGTTTTTAATTGTTTGTATTAGGCAACGTATTGCTAATTTCAGGCAGTATGTTAGCTGTAAGGACCTTGAATATGGGTCTTCAGGCAGTAGCTTTTGCTACTCTTACTTAAAGAGTATAATCATTACCTTTGCATAGAAGCATCTGCTATGGGTATGATAACTTACAAAAACATTACCAAGCCAATATTATGACAACATCTGGTAACTGATGTTGACATCTATACTTTGTAATTTGACATGATGGGTTTGAATTTCCTGTTAGTTAAAATGACTGCTTTATTACAGTTTAATTTTACATTTTATTACATTTTATTTTAAAATCCTTAAAAGTTAACTGAGATTTTTTTTTATTTTTCAAACTTAAATGTTATAAAAACTAGGTATCTGATAAACTCTAAAATGTTCTAGCACAGTTGATAGAATCTGTATGTTAAGCGGTTCTTAAGCGGAAGAAGAAGAAGAAGTATGATGGATAAAAATATAGTACTTTTCAAGAACTATAACTAAATTTATATGAAATAAAAAGGGCATCTAGAACTTGCACAGTACTGATTATGCTTAATTATAGCCTAATCTTAACATACAGCAATGTCACCTTCAAGTCGGCTTAATACAATGAAACATGATCTTCATGTTTGTACCTGAAGCATGAATAGTGGAATGCAAAACACACACACAGGTGGTGGAGGATTACCGGTGGTTGTATAATGCCACTTACACTGAGGTCACTGAGCACAGGTCTATAAATCATTAAACACCCCCACCCCCTCCAAACACTTGGTACTACTTTCCTTGTGAGGACCTTCCATTGACATAATTATCAGTGCCACTTTTAATTAAAATTGTCTACTTTCATTTGTTATTTCAAATTGTTTACATTGTCACTTACAATTTCTATTACAATGTAAAAAAATATAAAAATATCAGATATTGCAATCTTTGTGGGAACATTTGATCCTCACAAAGACATAAAAACATGTGTACACGCACACAGAGAGAGAGAGAGAGAGAGAGGGTGAGACAGAGACCAGCTAAACACTGGTGTTATTATCGATTCAGGTTCAATGTTCACGATACACCTGAGCTTTAGAGTTGCAGGCAAATCGAGTGAGAGTTGAATATTTATGTGATTAATGAGATTCATCAATAAAAATTATAGTCATAATAATGATGATGATGATCATGAAGATTCAAAGTATACTAAAATAAACCTGTTGGAGATGAAGTCGTTATTTTTAAACCCTGAATTCTTGATACTTGCATCAGAAGATGTTTTAATAATTGCTTTATGGACCGGCGATAAAGCCATTGTGCAAATGATGTAGATAAACGTATCAGATGAATACCATAAATGTAAACAAACCCCATTCTTAAACTCTGGTATCTCCGGTTTTTCAGGTCAAGTGTGTATTTGTTGGAAACACACAAACGCGCACACACACACAAATAAGAACACACACTGTTTCTTATGCTTTACATCCTCTATTTTAGAAGAAAGAAACATTTTTATTTGTCACATATACTAATTAATGCACAGTGAATTTGTTAAGAATTTTGGGTCATTGGGGTAGGGGATAGCTTCAAAGCAGAAACCCTACAGCAGGGATGGTTAAGGGCCAATTATTATATATTCTTTTTTTATTAATTCTGCATGAGTGAATGATTTTAGATTTCAAAATATTATACCCTGTTGTTGCAACAGCATCAGCAGCAAAGCTGAGCATTATTCACTATTTTTTTTTGGCTACAGAATGCTCTGTTATTTAATATGTTGCTTTCTTTACTTACAGGTGCAGCTCACTAAATTAGAATATAATCAAAAAGTTAATTTATTTCAGTAATTAAAAAAAAAATTCGAAATGCATACACTATACAGATTTATTACAAACAAGCGGATCTCAATTGTTTATTTCTGTTAATGATTAGTTAATGATAAAGAGAATATATGGGGTATTGTCAAGAGGAAGATGAGAGTCACCAGAGCCAAAAAATGCAATCGATCCGAAGGCTGCTATCAAAGCAACCTGGGCTTAACTTAATACCTCAGCAGTGCCACAGTCTGATCGCCTCCATGCCACACCGCACTGATGCAGTAATTGGTGAAAAAGGAGCCCCAACCAAGTATTAAGTGCATTTACTGTACATACTTTTCAGTAGGAAAAAATATCTGCAATAAAAATCATTTTCTAATATAATGATGTTTGCTTTTCATTGGCTGTAAGCCATAATCATAAACATTACCAGAAATAAACTCTGGAAATAGACCAGTGTGTTTGTAATTAATCTATAAAATTCGTTTAACTTTTTGTATTGAATTACTACAATAAATTAACTTTTTGATGATATTCTAATTTATTGAGATGCACCTGTATTTGTTAATATTTAGGACATTTGCTTTTTTTTGGATAAGTAATATGTGGAAATGTAAAATGTTTTTATAATCAGTTTGAAAATGTAATTACTGTAAGAAATTGTATATAAATATTGCTCAAGACATTTTGACCATGTCGGACCATGTTCTGAAGCAGAGTGATGCTAGACTCATTTAGACTAAAAACACAGCTCATGGAAAAAGGAGGTCACATAACAACAGTTTTTAACTACATACAAACACATATTTCAAATTTTAATCATTCACTACTGGGATTTTTCTTTTACATGATTAACCTCATTAAAACTTGTTTTTAAACAATGAAGTGTGCTAATAATTTTTGATGGATGTCGGTATGATTGAGGCTTTGACTGGAGAAGAGGAGGCATTGCCAAATAATATTTACAATCATGCCAGAAGAGATTACTACTTTCTTGCTACCTGCTGTGCCACAATGCCACACCCTACATAAAACGTTTCTGTATGTTATCATCACTTGAAAGTATTTTATAGCCATTTATAGTGCATTTATTCATACAGAATACTTCAAAGATATACATTTATATTTAAATATACACTTGGAAGATACACTTTCTCTGTGTATTTTATTTTACATTTTTACATTTTAAACTATTACTTTAAATGTAAGCTCTGCATTCTATTGGGGAGGGTTCACGAGTGACTATGCTTGAGACACATTATTTTGAGGTAAGCAAAAACTTTAGTAATATTTTTTTCTGATCTTCTCAGAGTTGCCAGGTTCTCAGTTTTACAACCAAATTGTTCAAAAATCCAATCGCGTGGTGTGGCATTTTCCTGCTAATTTCAAAATTTACTGCACCCACCTAAAACCCTTAAGAGATTGTACAGTGCATTGTATATCATTGCAGACATCTACTCAGCACTGAGTAAGACGAGGAAGAGAGCACAGATGCTTGAAAGAAAAGTTTGATGACATATTTCTTAAACAAAACTGAAAGCAAAAGGAATATGTACATTATTTTACAACAATGTTGTAAAACATTGGGTAGGCATTTATAAATGCTCTCTTAAAGCTCACTTGTCAATGGAACTATATCGATATCGCAGACCAATGTGCCCGTTTCATAAAAAATGTCTAATTCCCTTTCAAAATGAATAGGGCAAATATGGGATACAAACAGAGTGGGGTATCAGAAAGCTTAAAACCCACATTTCAATAAAGCACAATGTAGGAGGTACCATGTAGATAATTCAGAGCAATTTGTCCTTTCACTATAACGTTTATTTTATAATAAAAGGGCACATTTAAAAACGAGGGGGTAAAACTATCAGATTGAACATTTTTATTAGAGAGGAAAATAGGTCTGAGATATCGACATTCCAATTGCATTGTATCTTGCCATTTCGTAGACTAATGTCATTTGATTAGTTGCAAGAAAACAGACAACTCCTCTCCCAAATAATCTACATACAGTATTAACATTATCAGTGAGTCAGTAAAACTTTCCTAATAAACACACACACACACACACACACACACGTTGGTATTAATATAGTCGTAAGGACAATTCATAGAGTTAGTTAAAAATACTTATTAATGCTAGACCATAACATAACCAACAACTTAACCTAAGTAATAAAAATATTTTTTTTGCTTTTTAACTCTTATAAGATAATATTTCCTTAAAACGCTGATGGATTGTAAAGAATCAGTCCTCACAACTATATAAAGACACAGACACACTGAGACATACACACACACACGCACACAGAGAGATAAGTCTGCTGTATAGAACCCGGATGATCAATGAAACGGAAGACTACAATACCCTGATGTGACATCTGGATGACCCGGTTGTCAGTACCGTAGTCGTTAAAAATAACCGCCGCCGAGGCTCCGTTGCGCGCCGCCGTATTGATCTTAGACGCGAAAGTGCATCCATTTCCCCGCTGCATGAGCGCTATCCATGGCGCGAACCCCGTTGGCCGCTCGAACCGTGTGTCATTTGTACATGCGTAAATAGGATTAGCCAGGTACACCATCCCGGCCACGGGGTAGGTCGGCGAGTCGGACCCGTAAAGCCCCATCTCCTCGCGCCGCCATAGCGTCTGGTTAGTGGTCGGGTAAATGAAAGTAACGTTAATGTACGCAGTGCTGAAGGCGAATACCTGCGCCATACCGGAACTGCACACCTGTACGCACCACACAACTAACCACCACCGAAAACCGGGAGCCATATCGCGAATCCGCGTTCTCCCGTGTGATTAAAAAAACAAACCCGAAAGTTCACGTTACTAAATCCTCTACAGTCGCGTTTCAGTCCCAGTTTTCTAATGAACGTCTGAGTTTTTCTGGTTCCTAGCGGAGTGGGCGGACAGGTGTGCACAACTACGGCTCAAATCACGCCCACTTGAACTAGGAGGCAGGACCATACTGGCTACAGACCTAACGCGCTATGATTGGTGAATCTTTTTGTGATTGACAGGATGTCGGCATCCAGTTTAAACCCAGGAGTCAACAACACGTGGACTGATCCGCCACCTGGCGTACATTAGTGTTGCTTTCATTTACCCGGACACTAAATAAATGAAGTAGAATATCAGAACTTCCTGTGACTGTAAAAAATTGTTTTACTCAAAATGACGATTTTATTAAAATTTAAGTTAAGTTAAACATATTATCTAAACAGCCATTAAAGAGCACAAGCCAGTGTATTTCTAGTGTCACTCCCACGCCTGGGTAAATGGCGAGGGTTGCGTCAGGAAGGGCATCCGGCATAAAACGTTTGCCAAAACTAAAATGCAAGTTAATGAATGTTCATCCATACTGGATCTGTCGCGGCCTGGGTTAACAATGACCGCCACCAGTACTGGTGGCAAAAAGGGTACTGGTGTAAATTAGGCTACTATTTGCAGAAGACGACGAGGAGGGAAGCGTGTGCGTAAACAGAGAGAACAGAAGATGTCAAAAGGGTAGGACTGAAGGTAGCAACCCTGAATATAGGAACAATGACAGGGAAAGGTAGAGAACTGGCTGACATGATGGAGAGAAGAAAGGTGGATATTTTGTGTGTGCAGAGACAAAGTGGAATTGTGCAAGGCTTGAAGCATTGGCACAGGTTTTAAACTGTTCTATCATGGTGTGGATAAGAAGAGAAATGGAGTTGGGGTATTCCTCAAGGAGGACTATGCAAAGAGTGTTGTTGAGCTGAAAGAAGTGTCAGATAGGGTGATGAGTTAGAAGTTAGAAATCGAAATATAATAATGAATGTTGTCAGTGTCTATGCACCACAAGTTGGCTGTGCGTTGGAGGAGAAAGAGAGTTTCTTAAGGGAGCTAGATGAGGCAGAGAAATAGAGCAGGAAAGGATGTGCAACATGTCAGGCTGATTAAGGATAGAAATGAAAAGGTACTGACAGGTGAGGAGAGGGTGAGAGAAAGATGGAAGGAGTGTTTTGTGGAGCTGATGAATGAAGAGAATGACAAGGAAAGAAGAGTTGAAGGCATACAAATAGTGGAACAGGATATAGCAATGATTAGCAAGGATAAAATAAGAAAAGCTTTAAAAAGGACGAAGAAGGGAAAAGCAGTTGGACCTGATGACATACCGGTGGGGGTATGGAAATGTATAGGAGATATGCAAGCGTTGTTTTTGACTACATTATTCAATTAGATTTTTGAGAGTAAAACTATGCCTGAGAAATAGAGGGAAAGTGTACTTGTACTAATTTATAAGGACAAGGGTGATTTGCAGAGTTGTAGCAATTACAGGGGCATACAGTTAATGAGTCACACAATGATAATTTGGGAGAGAATTGTTATAGCTAGGCTTACAAAAATCAGTGTATGTGAGAAGCAGCCTGGTTCATGACAAGAAAGAGCACCACAGATGTGATTTTTGCTTTGAGAATACTAATGGAGAAGTATAGAGAAGGTCAGAAAGAGATACACTGTGTCTTTGTGTATTTACAGAAAGCTAATGATGGGGAGGAACTGTAGTGTTGTATGAGGAATTTTGAAAAAATATGTTAGATTGTTGTAGGACATGTATGATAACAGCATGACAGTAGTGAGATGTGCTGTATGAGTGACAGATAGCTTCAAGGTAAAGGTGGGACTGCATCAAGGATCGGCTTTGAGCCCTTTCTTATTTGCTCTGGTGATGGACAAAATAACAGATGAGGTCAGACAGAAATCGCCACAGACTATGATGTTTGCAGATGACATTGTAATCTGTAGTTAGAGCAGGGAACAGCTAGAAGAGAACTTAGAGAGGTAGAGGTATGCTCTGGAAAGGAAGGGAATGAAAGTCAACACTTGTAAGACAAAATACACATGTGCATATGAGAGGGAGGCAGGTAGAACTGTCAGGCTACAGGGAGAAGTGTTCACCATAGTGCAGAAATGTAGATACTTAGGATCAAATGTCCAAGCAGATGGGAAGTGTGGAAAAGAGGCAACAAAGAGAGTAGAGGCAGGAAGGAGTGGATGGAGAAAAGTGTCAGGAGTGATGTGTGACAAAAGGGTTGCAGCAAAAGTGAAAGGAAAGGTTCATAAGAGAGTAGTGAGACCGGCCTTCGGTCAAAAGGTGCCCCAATGTACTGAGTGCTGTATATGATGATACTATTTATGTTCATATTTTTCACTTGGCAAGCATTTCTAAAAATCGATATAAAGCAATATTCTAATTTTCTGAGATACTGAATTGGGTTTTTATTATTTGTGAGTTATAATAATCTGTTTAAAAGAAATAAACAATTAAAATACAGGAGTTAGACAATGAAACTGAAACACCTGTCATTTTAGTGTGGGAGGTTTCATGGCTAAATTGGGCAAGCCCGGTGTCCAATCTTCATTAACTGCACATTGCACCAGTAAGAGCAGAGTGTGAAGGTTCAATTAGCAGGGTAAGAGCAC
>JAOUQV010318492.1:0-12516 GCA_028565295.1 Aspidoras spilotus
GATAGATAGATAGATAGACAGACAGATAGATGCAATTGCATTCAGAAGTTGCCTGATGACTGCTAGTGACTAAAAAAAGGGTCCAGCTGTATCTAATCTAATCTCAGTAAAAATACAGATGCTCTTTGACAGCCTCAGAGGTTGGTTAAGAAAATAGTGGGGAGTAAACAGCATCATGAAGTCCAAAGAACACATCATACAGGTCAGGAATAACGTTGTGAAGAATTTAAAATTTTAAAGTTTAAAGCATTTAAAGCTTTGGAAATCTCATGGAGCACCGTTTAATCCATTATCCGGAAATGAAAAGAGTATGACACAACTATAAACCTACCAAGAAAAGGCCGTCCACCTAAACTTACATTCCAAACAAGAAGACTATTAATCAGAGATGCAGCCAAGAGGCCCAACAGAGATCAGAAAAAAGAACGGTTTGCAGTTTACCAGAAGTTATGTTAGGGACACAGCAAATATGTGGAACAAGGTGCTTTGGTCAGATGAGACCAAAATTGAACTCTTTGGCCAAAATGCAAAACGCTATACGTGGAGGAGAAATAACAATGCACATCACTCTGAACACAACATCCCCACTGTTAAATATGGTGGTGGCAGCATCATGCTCTGGGGATGCTTCTCTTCAGCAGGGACAGGGAAGTTGGTCAGAGTTGATCGAAAGATGAATGTAGCCAAATACAGGGCAATCTTAGAAGAAAACCTGTGGGAGTCTGCATAAGACTTGAGGCTGGGGTGGTGGTTCACCTTCCAGCAGGACACTGACCCTAAAATGGAATGGTTTAAAACAAAACATAATCATGTGGTAGAATGACTCAGTCAAAGTCCAGACCTAAACCCAATTAAGAATATGTAGCAAGATCTGAAAACTGCTGTTCACAAACACTCTATATCTAATCTGACTTGAGCTTGAGCTGTTTTGCAAAGAAAAATGGGCAAAAATTTCAGTCACTAGATTTGCAAAGCTTGTGGAGACATAACCTAAAAGACCCTGTAGTTGCAATAAAAGGTGGTTCCACAAACTATTGACTCAAGGGGGCTGAATACTTTTGCACACCACATTTTTCAGTTTTTATTTGTAAAAATATTTTATCATGTATAATTAGCTTTCCACTTCACAATTGTATATCAATTTGTGTTGATCTTTCACATTAAATTACAATGAAATATATTTGTTTGTGGTTGTAATGATAAAATAGATAGATTGATGCTATAAAGTGACTGTCCCAATCCCCAGACCTTAATCGGATTTAGAATTTGTGTAGTGGCGTCAAAAATACTGTTTTTGATACAAAACCCAGAAATTCAGAGAAACTGTGGAATATAGTGCAGTCAGCTTGGGTTAAATGTTAGTTGACTCTATTATAAAGCAGTTATCAGAAATAAAGATTACCGTATACAAATAAATATTAGTCCAGTGATAAACAGAAAAGCTAAATCTTTTAACAAATGTACATTATATAAATACATTTTATTATATATTTTTTCTTTATTTCAGTTTATAAATAGACATTTTGTTCAGGTTTCCATTTGGAATTGAATGTGCAGTACTCCCACTGTCTTTGCGTTTATAGAAAGAAATGCTATTATAAGTATTGTGCCTTTTCTCACTTGTTGTATACACACTGCTATTACAAATCATTGCATTTTGTGCATTTTTTTAAATTGGGGTGGCACTTCTATCAGTATCAGTGTAAATTGAAGCTTTAAGATAAGCATGTTTCTGATAATGTGGGTGCAGGTGTGTGTGTGTGAGAGAGAGAGTGACATTTGGGAATGTATATAATGTTCTTTTTTACCACATATCAACCGCTCTGCACTCAGCTGGCAGACAAGTAGGAGGACATCAAATGTAAACACACAGTTTGAACAAATACTTTCGAGCCTCAGAGTCGACCACAGAAACAGACAAATGTCACACTGAGTGTGTTTTTATTTTCAGGGTAATATTTATTGCAATCATAATTATATCTTTACAATCAGTCAGTAATCAGAGTTTCACTTCCACTCATCACACTCACTCTATTAATGATCTCTTACTTACAAAATGATACAAACAATCTTACATAAAATAATATAAACATGCACAGCATAATAAGCAGAAACATGGATACCTGAGATGTCCTGGTCCTCAGGTGTGTCCCGGGTCTTTATCTGGAAAAGAAACACAGCGGGGTTTAAACATCAGCACCTTCACACAGCACAGGCTATTATTACAGAAAAGATCAGGAAGATCTAGATCATCTGTGTGCACTCAATTCCCTTTGTCTTACAAACACGGTTTTAATATCAGCACTGAGGATCTACTGTTTCTTTACTTTTTATAATAATAATAATAATAATCATAATAATAATAAAAGGTGTATATACAAATGTGGAGGAATCAATTCAGTGCACATTTCACTCATACGATCTGCACACTTGCTCACTAAAATGGTATAAGGTAAATGTGTAATGTTAAAATATCAAGTATGCATCGAGTATTACGCAACAATTTCGTACTAGGGTTGGGAGAGATTTTGTACTATGCATACCCAGCACACTATCCAAACCCAAAATAACCCATAATTCACCTGGTGTAAAGTCTCGGCTCAAAGATATGTAAGTTTGCAGTACATACTCGCTCAAGATTAGTACGTAGTAGTCAAGTCTAAAATATTTTGGACACAGTCATTTTTTATAAACTTGTTGTACAGTAGTTCTTGAAAGTTATTGAATGCTTATAAATTTTCTATATTTCTGCACAAATATGATCTGAAAAGTCATCCAATTTTTATACAAGCCCTAAAAAGAGATACACAGAACCCAGTTAAACAAATAAGACAAATTCTTTACTAATTTATTCATTTATTGAGGTACTTGATTTAATATTACATTTTATTTTTGAGTGACAAAATTATATGAACCTCTAGGATTATGAGTTAATTTGAAGGTGAAATTAGAGTAAGGGTTTTTATTTAATGGGAAAACAATCTGGTGTGAGTAGGCATACTGTTTTATTTAAAGTAAAAGGATCTAGTGCTGTGGCCTCATAACAAGAGGACCCGGGTTCAATCCCTGGGTGGGGTTTTCTGGGAATTTCTGTGTGGAGTTTGCATGTTCCCCCTGTGTTCGCGTGGGCTTTCTCCGGGTGCTCTGGTTTCCTCCCACAGGCCAAAGACATGCATGTTAGGTAAATTGGAAATGCTAAATTGTCATTCTAGGTGAATTGGAGAAGTTAAATTGTCCGGTCCTAAGCCCGAAAGGGTGAAGGTTGCGTCAGGAAGGGCATCCGGCGTAAAACATGTTCCAGATCCTAATGCGAGGAACTCGCTGTGGCGACCCCTGGAGACGGGGAAAAAAAGCCGAAAGATGAATGACAAGGATCTATCAAAGTCTGCTCTTCACAATGCATTTGTAAAGGTGTATTATGAGACGAGCAAATGAGATTTCTGAGGATATCAGAAAAAGAGTCTTTGATGCTCATCAGGCTGGAAAAGGTCAAAAGCATCTCTAAAGAGTTTGGACTCCAATAATCCACAGTCAGACAGATTGCGTACAAATGGAGGTAATTCAAGACCATTGTTACCATCCCCAGGAGTGGTCGACCAACAAAGATTACTCCAAAAGCAAAGCGTGTAATAGTCAGAGAGGTAAAAAAGGACCCCAGGGATGATTCCTTCATCAGGAGAACACTGAACAGCAATCTCCAAAAAGAAAATTGCTGCATGTCTTTTGTCCCATTTGTATAACTGGAAAATCCGACGATGTATTAGGTCATATTTATGCAGAAAAACAGACATTTCTAAAGGGTTCACAAACGTTCAAGCACCACTGTATGTAACTTTAATCTCATGATCTCAAGATAGCAACTTGTGTTTTTCACATGATCACAAGTGTCCCCTAAGTTTGATCAAGTTTGTGATAATTTTCTGCCCTCTCCCTGTTACACGTGAATGGATACCTCCTTTCTCTGGCTGTTTGGACAAGGTAGGACTTAAAATATAACGCAGCCTAAAATGTTAGCATTCTGTGAAAGTTGCTAATCCTATATTTTAGACATTTTGTAGCTGAATTATACATTTATTAAATTGAATATGACTGTTGCTCTGTGTTAGGTACATGTGCATATATGGACAATTTCATTGCAGCCCTGAGAAAATTGGGTTTTCTTGTATTTTATTGAAAATGGCTATGTGACTATTTACATTTCTTTCTCTCCAGTTTATTAATGAAGTTTGATAATCAAGGGAAATGTTTCAATTAGACTTGGTCATGATGAACAACATTTTGTAGGATCTCTAGACTGCACTCTGATCACCTAGAACAGAGTTGTCTGGACATAATCTGATTTGCAGATGTAAATGTTTTAAAAATATTTTTTTCTTATTTTGAGCTGTGCACATATAGTTGTGAATAATGTTCTGGGTTTCCAGATGAAGCACCATAGGTCTTTCTGTGTGAAGTTTGCATGGTTATCTCAAATGCTCGTGGGCTTACTTTAGTTTCTTCCCACAGTTCTAAGACTTGCATGTTGCATGCTGAAAGAAAAAGTGTCGTATAACTATGTTTTACATTAGTTCTGACGACCAGCAATGTCATCAAACTCTAGTCTAGTCATGAATGAACTGTGTTTAATGAATGTTAACTAATCCCAGTAAAAAGCCACTATAATACATATTTTTAGGGAGAAAGAGGAATGAGGAGGAGTTGTGAAGATGTTTAACAACTGAAATGTCAGAACATGAAACTAATACTTAGAGACCACTTACTGCAGTACATAAGAGAACTAAAGATTACTATTGAGTACATTTTTTTACACTACTGTACTTGATCAAATCTCTTATTATTAAAGACTATCACTATAATCATTACTATCATAATCATCCTCATCACCAACATCATCATCGTCATCACTAGCTTCTGTTTACACAGTTAATTAATGTAAATTTTCCTTGAGCATTTATTTTTGATGATAAGAAAATATATATAATTTGAAAATATGTAAAATGTTTTAACGGAACAGATAGAGTTACACTCTCATCAGCACACTGTGTTCATATGCTATGTTTAATTCTCTATTTACGCCATTTAGTTTGACCAAAATAATTTTTGTAATATTTTTATCAAATTTAGCAATGAACTAAAATATTTTCTGACTTCATTAAACGATGTATATGATCACCGGCATCACAAGTTTTATAAAGAGCTCCATCACAGATGACACTTTTCATGCATTCATTTATAACTTAAGAGCTAAAAAAGAATTTATCCGGAGTCAGAGACTGATGATTAGTAAGAAGCTTCATGAGGGTGAGGGAGAGAGATAGAAAGAGATTCAAGACAGAAAAATGTGTGGGTGGAGAGAGTGAATTTTTTAGTGTGCAACAAAAGTAACAGAAAATGATTATAGTATAAATAATGTGTGTATGTATGTGTGTGTGTGTATGAGAGAGAGAGAGAGAGAGAGAGAGAAAGAAAGAGAGAGGAGTAGAGAGAAGAGAGAGAGTTGAGAGAGCGAGAGAGATGGTGATGAATGTGGGCCAAACTGACTCTAGAAATGTCATTGTATATACAGTGTATAGAGACTATAGTGTATATTTATGTATACTGTATAATGTGCCGGGTATAAAGGTTTGGGAGCAAAACATTGCTTAATCCCCACTCCAGAAACATACCATTCATGGCTGAAGTAATATTGAACATGGCAGCAGATAAAAACCAATTGTTTCTCATTACACAAATGATTCGAACCCCTATGAAAATAGTGGTATGCTCTATATGAGTACGTACATCAGGAAGTGACTTCACTCATCTTTTGAACAACAGGACACCAAAGAAAGCAAAGTGTCTCCCTACTTTTACTTAACTTAATTTATTTTGTGGAATTGTGATCGTCAAACTCAATGACTCAACAATGTCACATGAAAAAAAGATAAACGATTACTTAGAAAATTATTTTTTTATTGGAAGAATATATGCTAATTCTGAATCCCATGCATAAAGTGTAGTGGCCAGTTTGTGCAAAAATCACAAAACCTGTCATGTGTTTGATTGAAAAGAGATTGTATGATTGAGATGGAATTGGAAAACTTTGGTTGTTAAGCTATCCAGGTTGCTCCGATAGTGGCCTTTAGCTTTTCTGCATTGTTGGGTATGGAGTATCGCAATCTTCTTCACAGTACTCCATAGACTTTCTATAGTGTTAAGGTCAGGTGAGCTTGCTGGACAACTAAGAACAGGGATACCATAGTCCTTAAACCAGGTACTTGTAGCTTTGGCACTGTGTGCAGGTGCCAAGTCCTATTGAAAAATATAATCAGCTGGTCAACAGCAGGAAGCATAAGGTGTGCTTAAACTTCCTGGTAGACGGTTGCGTTGACCTTGGACCTCAATGACTATGAAAACTTTAAACCAAACCTCAAGTGACATGGATTCTGTGCTTCTCCTCACTTTCTCCAGTCTCTGGGACCTTGACTTCCAAAGGAAATGCAAAATTTACTTTAATCAGAGAATTTTACTTTGGAACATTCAGTAGCAGTCCAGTCCCTTTTGTTTTTAGACGCTTCTGACACTCTTTTTTGTTCAAGAGTGGCTTGACCCAAGGAATGCGACAGCTAAAACTCATGTCTTGCATATGTCTGTTCTTGGTGGTTCTTGAAGCACTGACTCCAGCTGCACAACAGTGTCAAATCTAAAAGTACCTGATACCTTTTATGTTCATACTTTTCAGTTGGCCAGCATTTCTAAAAATCCATTTTTTGTTTTGGTCTAATATAATATTATAATTTTCTAAGATATTGAATTTAAGCTTTTATTAGTTGTCAGTTATAATCATCAAAATAAATAAACACGTGAAATATATCAGTCTGTGTGTAATGAATGTGTATGAATGTGAGAGAGAGACTGAAAAATTCTCAGATAAATATCAATAAATATGGTAATATTAGATTTGTCATGTTACAAGTGAAATTCTCGAGTTATTCAGAGAAAGACAATCGAGTTTCCTAATGACTGTCACGTCTCTCACTACTGATTATATTACTGAACATCACCAGCGGCTTAGAAAAAAATCACAAAAAAAATCCCTCTTCAATCATCTCAACATCACCATCTTTACCATTCACTGCATCATCAGAGATTTATTTATTTTACAGTAAACTTTAAACATATCTCTGAGATTCATCTCTGTCCCTATTAAACACCTCAAAAGGACATTTGGGGGATGGAGTTAAAAATATAACACCTTCAACTGGTAAACAACTTGGCCTTAAACAGGAAGTGGGAGGTTAATATCTTCTGTACTCTGAACACAAAAGAACACCGAACACACAAAATAACACTTAGTTTATGTAAAGTTGTTACATCATCATAAATAATAAAAAAAATATATAATAAAGTGTTTAAAAAATTATAGCTGTATTGACCTGATATTAATATATACTATAATTTTATACCAAATTAACATTAGCTTTAGAACAACTAGACTATGGACTATGGTCATGGATAAAATATTAAATATTTAAACATTCAGACATATCATAAATCAAAGTAATAAAATCCTTATAAAATCATAAAATTAGTAAAATACAACAAAACTGAGAAAAAAACACAACGTACATGTAAAATTCACAGTTAATACTGAGTATAACTATTGTCTCACTACCACCTCCGTCTGATAAACGATTATTAACTTATTCCAACATTGATAAAACACACACACACACACAGTCTGGAAAATAATGATTCACAATCACATTGAACTGCCCACAGGTTTTGTTTTATTCAGACTTCATACCAAGACACCTGCAAATAATCACAACTACATGTGACACAAAATTTCCCGAATATCTACATTTATACAAAAACAACAACAATAATAATAATAGTAAAAGTAATTTTTGCAAACATCATGTATTTTAATGTTAAGTGGGGACAATTATGCAAGAAGAAGAACATGTTAGCTTAAAATTGTAAACTTTCATTCTCTTTCTCACTTTTTTGATGGCCAATTTGTTTAAGCTGAAAAGGTTAAACGATTTTTCCTATGAAACTGAGTGGGTTGTGAAAGAACATGTTTGAGAGTCAAATTTCCCCCGAGTGTCTCTAATATCATCTAAAGCATCAGTTTCAAAATGACTCCAGGATTATATTTATATAAAAACAACGACAAAAACACATTATATTTATATAATGTATTATAAAATAAAATAAAATCAGCTATAAAATAAAATACTCAAACTAGATAATTCTCCCTGAGAATATGTAACTAATTATTACATATCATCTCAGTCCTGGAATTGATTTAGTTCCGATTGATTACCACAAATACATTCACATTATAATTGAATGGGAATTATAATGTGAATGTATTTGTGTTTAGAATTACTTTCAACTCTTTTTACTTTTAAGCTGTTATCTTCATTTCAGAACTATACAAAGACAAAGAGGAATAAAAATCTCTTAATTTTCTTCCATGATATGAAACACACACATACACACACACACACACAAAGACTCACAGACAGAGGTGTGTTTAATGGCTCGGTGGTCTTTACAATTTCTGTTTAAATGAAGCTCAAAACAAAATTTCCAACAGGCATTAGTTTTTAAATAATATATACACACACAAACACACACACATTTATACAGTATATAAACACACACATTTTATAAGTGTTTTATACATTTTTTTATTTATTATTCCTTTTTCATATTTTTGTTATAAACTAACAAAACTGTTTCCTTAAAAGAACCTGCACAATATCCTATAAATATCTGTTGTTTCTTGTACTTGTGTGAACGCTTGCTTCTCCTAAAATTATAAAACATGTAAACACATGTATACACACACAGATGTACTTTAAATACACACATGCACATGTACAAACATTTATATGTATGCAAACACACACACACACGCACACAGATTTACTTATACAGACACCTGTAAATGCACATACTGATACACACACATTCCTGTGAGCTTTACAGGAAATGTGATTGATAATAACCCATTTTTAAATGATTTCATTTGAAATAAAGATTCACAAAGTAAATCAGGTTTTCAGTTTCAGACGAATTTCACACTGCTGAATTTCCACAAATCTTCTGTTTCAATTCACTTCCTGTATCAACTTTACTGAACATCGCTATAACCTTCCTTCTTATTCACAGATAACTAGAAAGATGTTCATTTCATTACAGGACTTTGAAATCGTAGAGATATCAACGTGGTGTGTATGTGTTTCTTTGTGTGTGTAAATACAAATCAGATACACTATTTGAATTACTTTACTTTGACTTATAAAAACAAATTCTTCCTTCTGCTGATAAAGCCTTCCACCTACATGACAATTAATACTGAAACTCTCTCTCACACACACACACACACATATATATACACACACAAGATCAAATCTCCTGGCATGAGATACGAGATCACACACAACTTCATCAAAACTACAGTTTAATCTCAAACCGGTGAAATTATTCAATTAAAAATCAAAGATATGAGATAAAAAATAAAAAAAAGTAAAATGAAAATGAAGAGTTTAAAAGTGCAGGAAAAAAGCACAAATAACCTCTAAATGTATTTTCTGTTATGTGAAATGAGGTTGAAAGTTGAGACAAGATGATTTGGAAAGTATTAAAACTTTACATCAAAGTTTTTTATATTATTTATTTCTATCTGAATTCCATATTTACAGAATTACAGGAAATCAGACGGATCAAAGTTTTCAAAAACTATTAGAAAAATACACCAATATACATTTCTACTATTTATTTTTTTATTTTTAGCATTTTTCAAGCAGGAATGTTTTTTGGTGTTCTCTCGGCAAGTTACCAACAAACTGCAACCACAGGTAGGAGTACTGATACACAACACACACACACACACACACACACACACTGACATAAAAGCAGCGAGGTGACTTTTAAAAGTGCAAAAAAGATGCATATCATCATGACGCGTATGTTTTTTTTCATGTTTTTTTCATGTGGTTTTTTTTTCTCAGAATTAAATAAATAATAAACAACAATATAATTAACAATTAAGGTTCAGTGCACGCTGGCGCAGTGGATAGTGCTGTGTCCTCACTGCAAGAAGATCCTGGGTTCGAGCCTGTTTGCATATTCTCCCCGCGTTTGCGCGGGTTTTCTCTGGGTACTCCAGTTACCTCCCGCATTCTAAAGACATACATGATAAGTTATTTGGTTATTTGCCCATTAGTGTGTAAATGTGTGTGTGTGTGCCCTATGATGGGTTAGAGCCTTGTCAAAAGTTGTTTCTGCTCTTCTTTGTTTTGTTTTTGTGTGATTTGTTTAGTTCGCTTTGTATTGGCATGTATTGTTTAGTTTAGTTTTGGAAAACTTGTGTTGTTTTTGTGATATTTTTTGTTGTTTTGTCTTTGTCTCATTTATTTGTTTTGTATATTGTTGTTTATTTGCTTTTATTTTGTTTATTAACATATGCCCAACTTAAATCTGTTAAATTTAAAAATTTGGTTGTTTTTTGCTGTTGTTTTTTGCTGTTGTTTTGTGTTTTGTTTTTTTGTCTGGTTCGGTTAGTCTTACTTTAGTTTTGTTTGTTTATATTTTTTTGTTTTTTCTTTCATTTTGTTTTGGTTTAGACTGTTTTGTTTTCATGTTTTGCATTTTGTTTTACAACAAGCAGCATTAATACAACAAAATCACTTGTTTGTGATACACAACTAAAAAAAACATCAAAACCAATTACTATGATCTCTAAAATTCCATGTGGAAAACTGATATCAGTGTAAAATAAAATTAAGTGTAACCTGCTGAGTCAAATATAATCTCTAGAGTGTTATTGTAAAGTAGTGAAGTTCTGTAATCATGTGCACGGATATGTCCTTATGTTAAGACTCTTATTTATATATATATATATATATATATATATATATATATACTCTGTTAATAAATAAATGCACTTTAAATCTATTGTGTTCATATGTGTGTGCATGTGTGTGTTATGTGTGTAAAAAATCACAAAATAAAGTTCAGTCAGACGGCTTTATATCTAGTTTAAATATTAAACTTTAGAAATTTTTTTATGACTGTTTATATTTTTTTATATTCTGTAAAGCTGCAGAGATTTAAAGAATATTTTCTAAACTTAAAGCTGCTGAACTTCAACATGAGCCAAATTTCACCCGAAAAACAAAACTGAGACGTCCCTGTGGTTTTCATAAAAAAGAAAAAAGGTCATGTGTATTATTCAGAGCTGAGAAATATTTTAAAAAGGATTCAATATTTTCTGGGTGGCATTTACACATCCGATGTTTCTGTATGGCATCACGGCATTCGCATACAACCCACACACACACACACACATGCAAACTTACCCGGATACTGTATTTTAACGGTTTGTATTTTAGCAGACAATTGTCACTGTTTCTGTTTTAACACGCTGTTTTGTGTTTAAACATATCGTGTATTTAAGTAGACGCTAAAATAATTGAGTTCAAACCAAAACACACAAAAACTGATTGAAATACTGCATCTTGGCAGAACACTAAAGGTTAAATGTTGATCCAAACTGAACACAGAACTGACAGACAATCAACAATTCAACAGCCCTAAAAATAAGTTGGGGTTAGGGGAATAAAGAAACCTGATGGTGACTGACTAATTTCAGAATAGGCTTCAGAATATACTGAGGAACATAGTGCACTCAGGTCATCATCACTACAGACCTTACATCACTACAGATTTACCTGAAGAACAGTGTGTAGAAATCTTTATGGAATGGGTTGCCATGTCCAAGCAGCTGTATCCAAGTCTTACATAACTGAGTACAATGTACAATGTGTCATGCACTTTTGTAAATCACACAATCACTGGACATTACAGCAATGGAGATGTATTCACTAGAGTGACCAATCACACATCTCCATCTGGTAATCTGATGGACCAGTCTGGATTTGATGGTGACCAAGAGAATGGTGCATGTGTGACTGCTTATTACCGAGTGTTAAATTTGGTGGAGGGAGGGGGATTATAGTGTAAGTTAATTTTCAGAAGTTCCCTTTAAAGAACCTCTTAATAATTCAACATACTGAGATTTTGGATTTTATGTTCCCAACGTTGTGGGAATAGTTTGAGGATGTCAAATTCCTGTTCCAACACGACTGTGCACCAGTGCACAAAACGAGGTACATAAAGCTTTGGAAGAGGGAGTTTGGTGTAAAATAACTTGACTGAATTAGAGCTGAGACTGTGAGTCAGAACCTTCTCATCAGAACATCAGCATCTGACCTCACACATGCACTTCTGGAAAAATTATCAATAATCCCCAAAAACTTGCAACTAAATCTTGTGGAAACCCTTTCCAGAAGAGTTGAAGTTGTTCTAGCTGTTAAAGGGTGAACTTATTTCAGTAAAGAGATAGATATTGGGATGTTAAACAAATTTGTGCGAGAACCCCTCCGTGCAGTGAAACACACACATAGACACACACTGGTGAAGTGAGCACACGTACCCGGAGCAGTGAGCAGCCAGCAC
>JAOUQV010318512.1:0-10025 GCA_028565295.1 Aspidoras spilotus
CACGGATGGGTTAAATGCAGAGGGCCAATTCCGCTGTGTGCAGACACAGTGGCAGAATGTATCACTTTCACTTTCTTCACTTTTTCATATCCATGGATGCCCCAGGGCAACACACATTGCAGTTTCTGCAGGAACTGTACTTTCTAGTTACAGCTTTTCTTTGTATTTACTGTGTTCTTGTTATCTACAGGTTGTGTGTAGTTTAGGAGAACTTTTGTGTGGTTGAAATATTCTAGCTTGTAATTGATGTAATTGTTGTTATGGTATCATGTGAATTGCAGTATTTTTGGCAGTATTCTAGCACTGGGTAAATTGAATTCGGGGCTGTAATACTAGCTCTGGCATTTCAGATAAATGACCAAGCACACTGGTAAGTCGATGCAAATGTATATGTAACAACTCCATTTCTTTACATACCCAAAATGTGTCTTTATAGGAATAATGAACAAAATAACAGCTAAAGCCATTCTTTTTTCAATACTAGCAAATCTAAAATGCAGGAATAAATGTACCGTATATGAATATGTATAACTAACAGAGAAAACATGAAATATTTTAATCATATTGGCATTTTCCTACCGTGGTCCTACCGTGGTATTCGTAGAAAAACCCTTTCTCACTGTTCAGTTTTTAGAGCTGAGTCAAGCTTCTTTCATGCGTTGCGTTTACTGCAATCACTGATTAGGTTTTCTACAAGAAGGAATTGCTCCCTGTCGAACAGTCATCGGTCAAGACCAGTGCCATAATTAATACCCAAGTCTGAGATAAATCTTTGTGCCAGTGGCAATAAGTCAGAGAGAGAAAATGTCATTGGGCTGAACTTCGCACACCCCTTACTCTTAATTATTTTCCTATAACAAACATATATGTCATGTTTTATTCCTAACCTAATAGATTGGCTATTTATATGTCATTTAAATAGCCAGGAAGATTATATAGCCTACCAATAACCAGACAGTGAAATTGCATTAGAGAAGGTTGCTCCTTTCTGGCTTCACGAGTGTGTATATTGACTAAACTCAATCTCACTGCCTCACAGTTTAATATCCTCTGCCAGGATAAACGCTGCTGTCAATCAAACCCCTGAGTCAATCTCTCCTGACACTTCATTTGCGCTTGCTATAGACCAGTGATCACCAACTTTTGTATGTACAAGATCACCTATTTGAAATTTTGAACAACTCAAAGATTTTCCAGCATAAACGGCAGGCTTAAGCTACTTAACTGTGTACAATCCCCAAGCCTCTAATAACATAAAGTTACCCTTTAAAAGAAACTTACCCCATAGAAGTGCAAGTGAATGCTGGCCATGGTGGGAAGAGTCAGACGAGTATCCGTTAAATGAGTACAATATTTGGAAGTGATGATCTGTGAAAATGACACCTCACCAGGATATGTAGATCCAAAGAAAGCCTTCAATTTAACATGTGGCTATCAGTATGCGCACTCCTGAGAAGTGGAAGTTCCTCGCGGCACAGATGCGACCCAAAACATGTGTAACAAGCTAGCAAACTACTGCGGATGCAGAAAGTGATTAAAATAGAATGCAGTTATAATAACTTGAGTTCTATCAGTAGATTTGCTGTGATCGACCAGCATGGTCTAGGACATCGACCGGACGAAGTTGATTGACTGGCTGGCGACCACTGCTCTAGACATTCTAGACAGTGATATCAACCACACAACGAATGGTGCGTATATAAGGTCTTACTGCTGCTGCGTTCTGATGTTGTACACAAAACCTTTATAGATTAGTCCTTTTTAACAGTCTCTCTAAAGCACTAGCTCGCTAATTTTATGACATACATAAAGAACTTGCCTTTAGTGGTCATATAATAAGTAATAGCTATTATTTCACTACACGATTGTATATGATTCTATGTCTTTGTTTTAATTATGCTTAATTTTAATATGTCTGTCAGCAAGTTGCACATTTGAATCCTATTCTGCTTACATAACTTTCTCTCTCTCTCTCTCTCTCTCTTCTCTCTTTCTTTCTGTTTTTTTACCATTTATCCCCTGGGAACAGAGACATGGCGCTGAGCTCAGATTGCACATTGCTGATTACACACAACTAAAACAAATGAGAAAAACTTCAATGCCATTTAGAACATCTGTGCAATTTATTTATATATATTTGAAATGCGTTTCATATAATTTCATTCAAGTTTTCTGAATCTTTGGCTCAGCATAAAAGCACAAATGTCCTCAGCCATCTGTCCCACTCTGGCTGTTATTCAATATCGGAAATGCCCACAAAACAAAAAACAAGTTCACAAGGCTATGGAGGCATCACTGTGTTTAGCAGAAGCAGGTCTGTTAAGAAATGCCATTCATGTTGGATTGTGAAGGCCAGAAATTGCGTAAGGTAGTGTTTATATAAGCCGAAACCATGAAAGGGAAAAGCATGGTCTTATTCAACCATCTGTCCACGTTTACATTCTGCAGCACGTAGTGTGTATTATAATTCTGGATGAAATTCTATGATACTGAGCTCAGCCTGCATTTTTGTGCTAATTGTTTTATTCAAGGTCGTGCTTCAGTGAGATGAATCGAAATGAAAATTCTACTAATCTGCTTAATTTATGGATATTTGGGTTCAAAGTCAAGTGACACTTCGATAAACTCATGCCTGTGGAGATAAAATGAAAACTTTTTGTGGTTGAGGGGGATATGTTATATAAAGTATTTAATATTAATAACCACAAGCTGCAGGGTTTTCTTATCGGATATATACCTATCTTTCACATTTATCTTAAATATAAGTAATCTTATATTTTAAAGTATCAACATTGAGGAATTTGCTCTTTACAATTCTATTACAAATATGGCAACACACTGTAAATGCAACTATTATTTATTTTATTTACTTCCATTTAGTGTACAATAGTTTATGGATTATTTAAATTTCATTCATTAATTCATACATTATTCTCATTTACATGGGGTCGCGGGCTAGCCAGTTTTCATCCATCAACTATGAGCGCAAAGGCAGGAGCAACTCTAAACTGGCGCCACTCCATCATAGAGCACACACACATGCACACACTAAAGACCACTATAGAGACATCATTTATCCTAACATGCATGTCTTTGAAATGTGGTAGGAGACCGGATCACCTAGAGGAAACCCTCACGAACATGGGGAGAACATGCAACCTCCACACAGAAATTTCCCAAGCTCTCCACCCAGATATCAAACCTAGGTCCACTCTTGCTGTGAGACCACATCACTACCCACTGACTCCCTATTTCAATTTTAATTAAATGTTATTTATTTATGAGGTTTAATCCCCGGATGGGGCAATTCTGTGTGGGGAAATTTCTGTGTGGAGTTTGCATGTTCTCTTTGTATTTGTGTGGGATTTTTCAGGATGCTGCCATTTTACTGCCATTGTTGAAAGGTGGGCACTAGCTGGGCCATGACCCCATGTGGATTACGTGGAAAAGAAAATTATTGAATGAATGAATGTTATTAATGTACTTATTAAAGTACAGAATTATAAAATCCAGATATAACTTTTACATTTACATAAAATGACAAGTGTGAAAAAAGTGAAACATGAAAGGGGTTTAACTAAAAATGTAATTCATTTTAAGTTGTAATTCATTTTAAGGTAAAGATATGAGATTACCAGCACACTCTACACCCACAAACGCTACAGATATGCACCTTTACCTGAAAAGAAAAACCTAGTGGCAAAAGACTTGTCTAACCACTGGGGGCTGAGTGTGTCTGAATCCCATAAACAATTCCATATCTGCTCTGCCCCTGATGTAGCATTCATTATTCAAAATATCAACAGAGCCTGCATCTTTTAATCTAAGCATGCATGATGGATCATAGCATACTAAAAGTTCACTCAGACACTAATGACAAATCAGCTCTTTATAGGTTAAGATAGAATTTTTATAATCGATGTGAAATTTGACTTTCATTCAGCCAATGCAGTGTGGATAAGATAGGGATGATGGCTAAATAGCATAAATTTAATGATGAGGTCTTATCTTCTGGTTCTATGTAAGAACACAATCCTCGGAACAACTTAACTAACTGGACCTTTTTATGCACATACTGGAAAATCCGCAAAGGAAGGCATTTAAATAATCCAATATTATTTCCTCAATATTCCTGGGATACATGAAGGTAATCCTAAAAATAATATTGATTAAATTTAAATTAACATTACACATTTAATAACATTAAAATTAAATTAAAGACTGCAGTAATCATTTACCCCAGGGTATGTATCTGCTGCACATGAACCGCATATGGATGTGATTGTTAGATGTTCACATGCTTAGCTGTTTTCCATGCTTACAGTATCCTTCACATTTTCGTATTAAATGACATTGCTTTACATTGAGTTGAAAAAGGTAAGTTTACAGGAACTGCAATGATTTACTTACATAGCAATTCCTCTAGACCTTAACCTCTCTGCATTAAAACTCTGTAACTTGTGCAGTTAATATACAGGGTGGGCCATTTATATGGATGCACCTAAATAAAATGGGAATGGTTGGTGATATTTAACTTCCTACTTCGTCCTAAGTATATGGGGGGGGGGACTTTTGAAGATGAGTGGTGACCATGGCGGCCAATTTGAAGTTGGCCATTCTGTATCAAACTTTATTTTTTTTCATAGAGACCCACTTGAGGAGCAGATAAAAATTGTGTTGATGTCTGGTAAACGTAGTACCCGGGTCATTGCAGCAGATTTCAATGCTAGACACACTACGAGACCAGCTCTCATGCTACAGTTAGCAAACTGTTTGCTAAGGTTTGTGAAACTGGTTCAGTGTTGGATTTGCCAAAATGTGGACGCACGGAAACTGTCAACAATGAAGAAATATCAATGGCTGTCTTAGCTTCATTCAGCAAGAGCCCACAGCGTATCACTCGCTGAATGTCACAGGAGAGTGGCATCAGTCGAACATCCCTTCGGCGGATATTAGCTACTCACAAATGGCACTGTTACAAATTCCAGTTGCTGCAGAATCTCAAGGAGGGTGACCCAGATCGGCGCACAAATTTTGCAGAATGGGCAAAAAAAATTGGAACAAGAGTTCAGTTTACACAGAACATTTTGAGGAGGCAAACTTTTATGTGAATGGTGAAGTTAAACAAAACCACCACTATTGGTCTGACACTAACCCACACTGGATGGATCCAGTGCATTATGGATATCAGGTCCGAGCATTCCTGGAAAGTAGATTGGTCGTCGTGGGCCAGTTGAATGGCCCCCAAGGTCTACCGATCTACCCCCTTAGACTTCTATCTTTGGGGTCATCTGAAGTCAATTGTCTATGCTGTGAAGATAGAAGATGTGCAGCACCTGAAACTACGGATACTGGAAGCCTGTGCTAGCATTTCTTTTGCGGTGTTGCTATCAGTGTGTGAAGAGTGGGAGAAGAGGGTTGCATTTAAAATCCGACACAATGGACATCACTTTGAACACAAGTTGTCAGGAACTAACTCATAAAAGAAAAAAGTTACAGTTTTAAAAAGTTTAAAGTTAAAACCAAGCACACTATTGTTTTTCTTAATAATTCTGATGTGTCACATGACCCTCTTCCCTATCCTTATAAATGCCTCACCCTGTACCTCATGCTCTTCTTACAGTTGTAGCTAAGAGCAAATGTTTTTTTATTGTATTAAGTAGTTCCATCTAATATCCATCTAAAATTTGGTAATGGAACTAAACACCCGACTTTCAAATAAAGTATCAGACCATGAGCTGATATTTTAAACGTGTCAATAAGGCTGTGTTTCACAAAAGTATAATGGCACCTGAAAATTTGTTCCCAACCAGAAAACTTCCGGTGTTAAACTAAACATTGCGCATTTTGCTGCAATATTCTGGACATTAAGGGAAAAGCATGGTCCAGTTTAACCATATGTCTACATTTACAGTTCTGCAGCATTAATGTTGCATTATAATTCTGGATGAAATTTTATGATTTGCATTTTTTTGCTAATTGTTTTATTCATGGTCGTGCTTCATTCAGTGAGTTTGGTGGAAATTAAAATTTTACTGATCTACCTAATTTCTGATCTACCTAATTTATGGGTGCTTTCACACTTATCTCAAACTATTTCAAAGTATCAAACATGACCAACAATTACAAAGACTGAAACAATGTAAATGCAACTATTAATTATTCACTTTATTTCTATTGACTGTACAATAGTTTATGGATTATTTCCATTTAAATTAAATTTCATTTTTGCTTTTATCTTTCATGTCGTTTACTGGACGACACCAAACTCGTGTACTGTGCACTTTTGTCACTAGCACTTCCACCTTCTCCTAATATCAGAGCTTTAATATCTGGTCTCCTCAATTTAAAAGGAATGCCATGTTATGAGTTGCTAAACCTTGCTATATGAAAAAGTGAAAAGTCAAAGTGATCTATTTGCCATAATGTTTGCACACAGCAAAATTGGTCCTCCGCATTTAACCCATCTGTGCAGTGAAACACACATGGTGAGCTGCCTCCTAGTTGCCCAACTTGCTATATCTGGCTAAAGGATTATTCTGAACTTCATGCTTTTTTTGATTTTGTGGTTTCTTGTTCATGTTACTCCAGTTTTGTTTGTCCCCTTGTGAAGATAAACTTCTGAGTTTTGGAATAACTTATGATTATGATTTGCTTCCCTGTCTTATTTTTTCACCCAGAACTCTGCACTGTTTTCAGTTAACAAACATTGTTCCAACCAGATGTGCAGATCTCATTTAGATCAGTCTTATTTGTAGTTTTCTATTCTGTTTATATGTGTACCGAGGAAAAAAAGATGGGAGTCTGAGTAAATTTACATTTTGATCTGGCAGTGATAAAATTCTGCTATAGAGTGCAAAGAATTGATTTAGTTGGGGGGAAATCTCTGTGAGTATAGGCGAAGGGCACAAATCGATGCTGAATGTGCGTGATCAGCAGAGGATCAGCAAAGCCTAATTATTGGTATTTTGTAGAGACATCTGCTGCAATAAAACAGATGTTTTTTCTAGTAAAGTTGATTTGAACAAGTGATAAATGTCTTATTTACATCTTTTTTTAAATATTAGTCAGTTTGTTTATATTACTTATATAATATTAAGGGGGGCGCATTGGGTAGTTTTGATCCCTCTGTGGGACAAGGAGTGCGCACAAGTTGTCTGTATGAACACTGAAAATCTTTTTATTGTTTTTTGCTACTTACATAAAGGTTCAAGTGAATGAACAAAAGGACAGATTTTATTTTCTTGACTAACTGAGGATCTATATGGAAATCTTTGAATCTTTGATCCTAAAAACCGCTTTCTTACTTTTAGGCCATTACCAGTGTAATACACTGAAAAATGTATTTATTACTGATAAAGAGTCCAAACTGGTGACTGTGTCACAATTGACTCTCATTGGGCGCACACACACACAGTCAAACACACATTCACACACTAACGGTCAATTAATCTATCATGCATGTCTTTGGAATGCTGGAGGAAACGAAGGCACCAAGAGAAAACCTGCTTGAACACTGGGAGAGCATGCAAACTCCAAACAGAAATTTTCCCGCACCCGGGGCTCGACCCCAGGATCTTCTTTGTGAGGCACTATCCACTCCGCCACTGTGCCACCCTACAGTAATATTGGTATATAAATATTCAGTGATGAATATGAAGAGTCTAAAAATGTGACTAATGTGTGCAAAGAATATTGTATTCGTTCTAGTGTTTGATTAACAATTGCTTAATGTAACTAAGATAAGAAATGGTTCAGTTCAGCAGGGTCTAACTGTCTGACTACATAAATAAATAACCTTATAAACTATAACCTTGCAAGCCTTACATTTCTAAAATTACTGGAGTGCAGGATCATTTTCATCTGTCACTTCACCAGCCGCCATTTTTTGTCAAATTACAAAGCCAGTAGGTGGAAAATGAGCAATCTGAATGCAGGATACAAGCGGGAGAGTAAAGCTGTAGGTTGATTCCTGCAAACTGTTATTTCTGCATAGCCTTATATATTTTATCCTAAATGATTCATCTCAAATAATCTGTCACGCTGATTATATTATTATTATTTCCCCATCAGGATATAACCACTTTTTAATGCATTTTAATTTTTTAACCTGCATTTGAAATGTGAAAATTATAGCACTGTTATTCAGCAGTATTATCATTTCTGCACTTTACACCATGGGAGCAGTAGGGGGGAAGTTGGGAGGACATTTTTCCCAGATTGTGTTACCTTTGCCAAAGATGGAGATTTTCCAGTGGTCCTTCATTCTATGTTCTTTTACAACCTGATGATAAACTGCAATAATAATGGAGATCTGGCACAAGAAGAGAAGAGCGTCATTGCTTTATCGCCAGCATGGCCAGGCTGTTAGCTGAAGGACGTTATAAATGTTTTTCTTTTTTTTTCTGAACAACCTTCAATATAAAGGATGGATCAAATGAAAGGGAATTAAATATGACTTTCAAAGAAAGAAAAACTCTAAATCCATGTCTGCCTATATTGTATGCACATTAAGGTTAAAATGTGGCATTATAATGAATTATGGGGCAAGATGTGTATCTTGAATATCGATACAAAGCCATGTATTGTCTTGAGTTCTTACAATATACTTGCGTCACAGCAAAAGTAGAGTTGTAAATATAACTATAGCTTGATTTATTCCTTGTACTGCTAGCTTCTCACTAACGCAGCAATTTATCAGCAAGCTATGTCATGGTTTTATAATCAGGAATGTCTTATAGTTAAGGAAAGTCTTTGGAAAAATTCAGACATCAGTGTAAAAGTAAATGTAGTGTAACAGGGCCGGCTGGGATGCACAATATATATACTAACTATTACAGTGAATCATAAAATAGTAAATAATTAAATATTAATATTAAATACAATATTTAAATTGTGCACTGGTGTGATACATTGTTTTAAACGCCACCTGCTTTGACTAGAGGTGTGGGGTATAATATGATTGTACATACTGAGAAAAAAGATACCAAAGTGTACCTTTTAGGGTACACCTGCTTGTCATCGGAGTGGTACCCTCAAGTAGACATCCTTTGTACTTTTAGTTGTGCTTTAGTTATGTAGAATATTGCCATTATTATTAATTTTAGTAAACAATTTGACATTGTTACATGACAGGGGCAGGGGGTATATTCAATGATTCCTCCAACCCCCTCCCTCCTTCAAACATAGTGTAAAGGAAAAGCTAAAGCCAAACTAAAACATGACTGCACAGTACAAGTGTTAGTCTGAACTTACAGTAAAATAACAAGTATAAATAAAGGTTTAAACCAAAACATTTGGGCTTACTTTTAGCAATGTTAAACTTTAGTTCTAACCTGCAACAGCCCCATCCTGTGAAAACAAGTCAGAGATGTAAGACATTCAAGATTATTGGTGAAACATTGAGGAATTTGCATGTGATTAAAAGGGATACTGGAGCTTCATGCAATCCATACTGTAACATTTTTGACTGAATGAGCTGGGGATTGGGGCAAAAATATGTGGAGCATGAGGATGCTTAAACCGACTAGATTTGGTCACCGCTTAAGCTACTGTATGTCCATCATGTTTACACACCCACCGCTGTAGGGTTTGAAGATTTTATGCCAGGTATTTTGAAATACATTTATAGCAGCACACCAGAAAGGTGTTAAATATATATTGTTGTTTTCAGGGGGTTGTTTTCATAACTAATGATTCAACCATTAACTGCAGTATAAAAAACTTTCAATGACAGTGTCAATAAAGCTCCATTATTCAATTTGAATTGAACTCTCGCTTCAGGTGGGACATCCGGTGTAAAACATGTGCTAGATTGTAATGTGAGCGACTCGCTGTGCCGACCCCTGGTGGCAGGGTAAAGCCGAAGGTTAAAAAAAACTTATTTTGTCTGTTAATTACATTGTGTCACATGGTGCTATACCGGCTTAAACATTTATCATGGTCTACTTTATATTGGTTCAGCACAACAAGCTTTGCAATGCTGTTATATCTAATAACTATGATAAAAGATGCAGACATAACTG
>JAOUQV010318538.1:0-12506 GCA_028565295.1 Aspidoras spilotus
TAGCCATGAAACCTCCTTCACTAAAATGACAGGTGTTTCAGTTTCATTGTCTAACCCCTGTACTTCATTTGGATTAATATTGTCTTCCCCTAAAGAGGATACAGACTGGTATATTCTGGGTCGGGTGTACTAGGTAGACTAGAAATCTATTGCAGGGTCATTGTCATTTGTCAGTAGATGGATGGGAAAAAATGGGAAAAATGGGTGTGCTGGCAGGTGTATGAGTCAAGTCAAAGTCAAAGTAAACTTGATTGTCTTTCAGACTATACAACAAGGAGTGTACATCTGAACAAGATTGCATTTCTCTAATGTGCAAAATATACAAGAGCATTTATGTTTGTGTAAGACAGTAGACAGACAGACAAGATTGTATAGACTGACATAAAATAAATGCAATAGAGATAATTATTGCACTTATTTAATAGTGGTGAGGCCATTGTAATTGCTATTGCACAGCCTAAACTAAAAACGTGCCACTGGTAATAATGCAATAAGATGCACTGTGCTAAATACACTGAATTATTCCTTCTCCAATGTGTGGGAGCACAGTGTGGACATGTTGGGGTATGCTGCTGGCTAGATTTCCTCCTCAGAGTAGAACACCGCAATGCTGGTTGAGGGGCATACAGATCAATTGGGAAAGTGACGTTGCAAGCATAAAACGGCTCCTCTGGGCTGTAGAGCTCAGGGACATAAGAGACTTCTCCCCCCTCCTCATGACTGAAGTACCTGTAGGCTAGGCGTGAGCCATACAGGTCTTCTGGGGTGTGTGGACTGGGCTCTGGTGTCACTGATTAGGTCAAGGGTTTTTTCTTCTTCTTCGTCTTCTTTTTATTTTTTGAAGAAGTGCCGCCCACCTCGGCCAGCAACGCAATTCCGGAGCTGCACCAGCTCGTTGAGTATGATGTCCTATGCCGCTCCTCTGGATCATAGACGAGGACCTCACACTAAGTAATGTAGACGAGATGTACATAATCCTGCTCTGTCTATTGATGACGTGTTTATTCTAGTAATGTGACGGCAATTCCATCACGAACAAAAAACATTAAACGCAGACAGAAGTGCAGGGAAAGCTTATTTTATAAAAAAAAAACAAAGAGAGACAAAAAGCACACAGTCTGTGGGGGATAAGGTGAGGATCGTGGCAGGTAAGAAGTAGGTTGAGGTGGCTGCTGGTTCCATGCGTGCACACACAGCCCCATGCAGCCGGGGGGAGAGGTTTTACTCCCAATCACGACGCTACCTGGAAATAACGAGAGCGCCATTACAACTAAGACAAAAAATACAGTTAATGTCCTCAGAAGCCAGCAGCTGTGAAAGATAAAAAGGAAAAAATATTAAACATTGAGTAAAAGACTTATAACACAGGCTGATGCAAACACACATGAACACACATTCATAAACTGCAATAAAAGCACGCTGACCCCTATTTCAGACTCAGATTTAAGCACAAACTAATTAAAATCAAAAATGGAATTTAGTTGCACATCACGGGTGACCGGACCTTATCTATTTCACCATGTTATAATAATTAGCAAATAAGTAGCTGTGCACATTATTAATAGGGAAAAAGTATGACTGACAGTCTTGCATCACTACTGCAGTAGTATTTGCAGTAGGGCGGAGTGTGTAAATACAAAAGCTCTCTTAAAACTCACATATAAGGAGGCAAGTTGGATATTTTAAAATTGCATGATGCACACAATAAAAAAACTTTTGGTCATTCCTTTTTATTTTAGATTAGTGTTTATTGTGCAAGATCTTCTAGATGCGCTGGGACCCATTATCAGTTATGTATCCTGGGATCACTGGGTGTTTCATTTCTTTCAACATCAGACACACTCACCCAGGCGACCCAGTTGAGGTTAATCAGATCCCAGCTTGAAACCCAGCAGCAAACATCCATGGATCAGCTCTCTTTATTCATATCCACCTTGTGGCCTTCTCTGTGGCTTCACTCCGATCAGATGTCCCTCTTAATCGCCATTCCTGTCCAAGTTGGTTGAGGACTTTGCAGAGAGAGTGTTCTGCAAATCTCTACAGCCCAACTCTTTTGGCTCATAGTATGTCTTCCAGGCCGCTTACTGGCATTTTGCCACCGGTTCCTGGAACTTTGCGCATTTTCCTCCTACATCCTCTTTTCCTAGAGAACTGTGAGTTCAAGCACAATCAATTGTTTTGTTGCTTCAGATATGATGAATATGTCTGCCCAGAGTGAGGTTGTTACAATATGTCCTTGTACTGAAGGGCTTCTCTTATATGTGCCACCATGAATTATTTAAAGAACACTGAATGGGAGCTGTAAAATGTTGCTGGTCTCATAAAGGGCTGCACTACAAGGGCCCAACTATTTTCAGAGAAAACTTGTGATCCAGGGACTCCACTGTTGACATTGGGACTGAAAAATGAGCAGAGACCACTGAACATGTGGTAGGATGGAGTGCTAGTAGATCCATGCCTTGAATCTGCCTGGCAGGCCTGACTTGTTGACCTTGGTGAGCCAACTTTCTAGCTGCTTGTTAGACTTCTAAATTGCAACAGTGTCTTTAAGAGTTTCCACAGTCTCTTCACTGGCTGCTTACCGATTAAGGCAATGTCATTTCCAGCCGAAGAGAAATTAAATTTGTCAACTACTTTCCCCTTTTTATCACCTAGGATCTTGATTTGGTAGGTCTGAGACTCATACTCGCCCAGTCCTTGCATGATCCACCTGGAGCTAATCTATTTGTAACAGTGAGGGCATCCATGAAAGATCTGGGTAAAGGGCCTCTAATCCCTCCTCAGCTAACTTGGCCACCATATTAATTGCCAAGGCAAAGAGGATAACTGATATGGTACATCCAATTATTATCCCTTTTTACAGCTGATGCCTGTGTGATGTTACAGGATTAGGTCCTTGATTGCACTTGGGACATGGTGGCTTTATAGTGCAAGCTACACCAATCTGTGTGGAATGGAGCCAAATGCATTGACCAAATCCAAAAGTTTAGTTAATGATAAAATATAAAAAAGCACATAGAAAACACAATGCCTATTGGAATAATAATTACCCTTGTAACTATGAATACATAATGTACACAACTATGCACATAGCATATTAAACTTGCACATCTTTAAAGGCACAATTAATGCTGAAAGTACATACAGGTTTTGGAGCATCATATTCTGCCATCCAAGCAATGTATTTTTTAGCAATGTCCCTGCTTATTTCAGCAAGACAATGCCAAGTCACATTCTGCACGTTACAACAGCGTGGCTACATATTAAAAGAATATTGGTACTCGACCTGTCTCCCATTGGAGCATTATGAAGCACAAAATACAAAAATGGAGACCTTGGACTGTTAAACAACTGGAGTTGTACATCAAGTAAGAATGGAAAAGAATTCCTCCTAAAAAGTTCAAAAGTAATGTCTTTAGTTCCCAAATGCTTATTGAGTGTTGTTAAAAGGAATGGTCATGTAGCACAGTGGTAAACATGCCCCTGTCAAGATCTTGCATTTGTAGTGTATTCAATTAATTATGAGTTGAAAAGTATTTGCAAATCATCAGATTCTGTTTATTTATGTTTTATACAATGTCCCAACATTATTGTAAATTATGCTGTAAACTACATACATTTTGTAAATACTACATATATTTTACATAATGTAAGTTACTTCATCATCAAAATGTGGTTTAACTGCTTAAACTAAATTTCACAGAAAAAAAGGTTTTTAATTGCTTGTATAAATTATGTAGTGCGCAAGTTTAATTCAAGTACTATAAATATGATCTAATTACTTTATAAAATATTACATGAGCACTGATATAACTAATAACTATGAGAAATAAGAAATACCTATGCATCTTAAATTAATATGTTAAAATCTATATCACAAAGCCAGAATCCCAGGTTGCTGTAGATTTCCATTTACTTCAGGGCTTTGAAATTGCTCAGTAATTAATTTGAATGTATATATGTATATATCCTATACATAAACACAAATTGTGCATTTTGGTAACACTTTACAGTAAGGGTACATAACTAAGCATTTACTAAGCCTTAGTAAAGACTCAACTAAAACTAAGAGTGAATTAATGTATATAAGAAAATAAGAAAGAGTATGGATTAATACATTCATAAGTGACAAATGAATAACCCTTTATACGGTAGTTGTTAAGTATTAACATCTTGTTAACTCATTAGATTAATTAGTGACTTGATATGTTGCTTAACATTTTTTGTTAACTTTTTGTGTTAATTAATTTTGAGACTTGATATTTTAATTCGATTAGTTAATTAATTAGTGTCAGGTCTGTTTGAATTTTGGCAACCCAAATTATTTTATGTGCAACCGGGTCGGAGAAGTCACATGACATCTGGTGCACACCTCATACTTGTGTCTTTTGATTAGGGAAAAGATTTTTAGGTTATTTAAGTAAAGGAGTCACAGTTATTGTTGTCATTATTTAAATATTTTATGATGTTGCACATTAATCTGGAGATGTATGTTGGAGTTTCCTCCATAAAATTGTGTGTATATGTAAAGTAGGGCCAAAAAGAATTTAGCTAGCCACTCACTAAATGAGACAAAAATAAAAAAAATTAAAAACATACACATGTAGAATTAAAAAAATATTTTTTTGTAAATTATGGTGGAAAATAAGTATTTGGTCACCCACATACAAGCAAGATTTTTCTCCACTTGTTACCTGTATTAATAACACAGTTTGACCTTGTTATCTTTATAAAAGACATCTGTCCACAGCCTCAAACAGTTAGAAAACATCCAGAGGAATCTAAAGTATGACCTGCAGAAAGCTGGGACCAAAGTAAAAATGCTACCATCAGTATCACATTATGCCAAGAGGGACTCAAATCTTGCAGTGCCAGGTGTGTGTCCCTGCTTAAGCCAGTACATGTTGTCCAGTCTCGTCTGAAGTTTGCCAGTAAGCATATGGATGATCCAGAAGAGAATTAGGAGAATATCATGTTTAGCCTTTCTCCGTCATGAGTGATAATTATATCTGTAATAATTGCACTCTAATTAGAACTGTGATGGAGAAGATATCAGTTTTAAAGGTGAGCATCCAGTCAATAGAGAGGGTTAGTGAGAGTGATGGTAGTACTGTTATGTTAACGGAAAGTCTGGATGCCTTAGGTGGAGAAATAAGTTTCTCCTCTCTGGCATTAGAGGCCTCGCAGCAGAGCACATAGGTTATGACCCTTATACTTACAAAGCCAAAGCTAACACTAAGGCTCACCTACAAGAGCACCGCTCCTCTCCGATTCACGTGTCCAACAGGTTTGCTCTCCTCAGTGAGACACCCGCTGAGAAACCTGAAAGAGCTCTGGTTATAGGAGACTCTATAATGAGGCACCAAAAAGAAGCTAGGCCTTTAGTACTGTGTTTACTGGGAGCCAGGGCGCCAGACATAGCAGTTATTCTTAGAATTTTAGGCATGCACATGCCTGCACATCTCATCTTATCTTATCTTATCTAGATAAGATAACCTTACCTAGGTTTCACCATATTGAGACGGTGTCTATTCCCTGGGCTTAACCAAAATATAAAAATATACAAAGAGTTTATTTTTTAATAACTTAATAATTATTAAACTAGACAGTTCTGATAATACAGCCTGCACCATTGACCTGAAGATGGGACTATTAAATATCAGGTCTCCAAACTCTGAATCGCTTATTTTAAATGAACTTATTACTGTTCAGGGATCAAACTAGATGAGCATGTATTATTAAATGAGTCTAGTCCTCCTGGAAATAATTACATATCTTAGCCTTGTTTAACTGGTAGACGTGAAGGTGTAGCTGTTATCTATAATAATAATAATATAGCCATCACACACAAACCTCAGCAAAAACTAAACTCGTTTGAAGTTTTGTTTACAAAAATATCCTGCAAAACTGGAAAAAATACGTCTACAGACTCTTTCTAATAACTTATAATTTACAGACCCCCAGGGCCATATTTGGAATTCCTACGTGAGTTTGCAGATTTTATCTCCAACCTAGTTACATCTAGAGACAAAGCTCTAATAGTAGGAAATATACACTTTGACAATTCGGAAGACCCCCTGAGAACCTCATTGGCATCCATTCTTGGCTCTGTGGGGGTAAACCAAAATACAATAGGACCCATTCATAAAGGCGGTCACAGACTTGATTAAATCTTAACATTATGACTAAATGCCAGCACAGGCTCAAAAGCACATTTACAACAAGTATTGCAGATAATTTTGGTAGTAAACTACTTCTACTTGTTAATAGAAGAAAACAAAAATAATCCTCTTTTTATTTAATACCGAAGCAAAATTAACTAGGAAGAAGACCACTGCGTTTCCGCCATCAGTACTACCGAAAATAATCAAACCTCTCATATAAATGATCAATTCCTCTCTCAGTACTGGCTATATTCCTAAATCATTTAAATTAGCAGTTATCAAACATATGATTAAAAAACCTAACCTTGATCCCTACTAGCTGTCAAATTATAGACCAATATCTAACCTCCCCTTCCCCTCCAAGATGCTGGAAAAGGTTGTAGCACAGCTGTTATGTTTATACCTGAATAAAAATAATCTTGAAAATTGCCAGTCAGGATTTAGGCCCCATTATAGCACAGAGACAGCACAGGGTAAAGTTATGAAAGATTTTCTACTTACCTCTGATTAGGATTATGTTTCCATGCTTATATTGCTTGGCCTAAGTGGATCTTCTTCATAGGTTAGAAAATCATCTTCATAGGTTAAAAAATTTTGTTGGAATTAAAGGAACAGCCCTGTCACTTATATTTACATTTACATTTGTAGTATTTAGCAGACACCCTTCTCCAGAGCGACTTACATAAGTGCTTTAAGATAATATCAGTCTTTCTGGCTAGACAGGAAACCCACAAGTATATCCTTAAGAAACTGTTGTCGATTTGTGCATGTGGTTCTTTTTTTTTGGGGGGCAAAAAGAGAAAATTTGAATAGAAAAAAATGGGTTTAGTTGAGGTAAGTGCAGAATAGGTGGGTCTTTAAACTGCGTTTGAAGATATCTACTGACTCAAATGTTTGAACGTTAGGGAGAATTTCAGTCCACCATTTAGCAGCCAGAACAGAAAAGAGTCTAGAAGCTTGCCTTCCCTGTCCCCTAATAGATGGGGGACCAGTCGAGCAATGCTAGATGACTGGAGTGCGCAAGGTGCAGTGTGGGGTGTGATAAGTGCTGTAATGTACGAGGGTGCAGGACCATTCTTGGCTTTGTAACGAGCATCAGGTCTGTTTGAAATCTGATGTGAGCAACTACAAGGAGCAAGTAGAGAGTGCGGAGCAGTGGGGTAGTGTGTGAGAACTTTAATTAAACATTGAAAACAAATCTTGCAGACGAGTTCTGGATCAACTGTAAGGGACAGATGGCACTCAGAGGTAGCTCAGCTAAGAGGGAGTTGCAGTAGTCCAGTCTCAAGATGACCAGGGACTGAACCAGGATCTGAAATTGATGAATCCTTCTTATATTATATAGAGATTCAAAAATTGTTTAACATCCACTGTCTAATGTCCTTCACATATTTCTCAACTCAGGTCATTTGTGTCTCTCCTCACGATTGGCTGACACATACGTATAACTGTGTATCATCAGCATAACAGTAAAAGTTGTTATCATGCTTGAGAATAATATTAGAAGTAAGTAAGAAGTAAGGTTTCTCATATTTTATTATTTCTGGATGGTCTTTTAATTACACCATGTACAGCTGTAAAAGACCTTTGTGTGATTATTGATTCTAGACTTTCCTTTGAATCTCATGTAGATAATAGCACCAGGATAGCATACTTTCATCTTAGAAGCATTTCTAAAATCAGAAATATGCTGGCACTGAATGATGCGGAAAACTTGTCCATGCAATTTTTACCTCTATGTTGGATTAGTGTAATGACCTGTTGTCTGTTCCAGTAGGTGCATAAACAAACTGCAGTTGGTTCAGAATTCAGCGGCCAGAATCTTTACTAGAACCCGAAAATATGAACATATCACCCCTGTCTTATCCACACTGCACTGGTTACAGGTCAAATTGAATATAAAATACTTTTGCTTGCTTGTAAAGCAGTAAGCTATCTAATGCCAGAGTGCCTTAGTGAACTTCTAGTTTCTTATAATACACCACGCCCACTTCGATCAAAAGGTGCAGGCTATTTGCTGATATGTTGTATTATGAGGGCTACATCATGGGGCAGATCATTCTCTTATAGTCTTACAGTTAGTGTTGGGGACTCAGACACAATCTCAGTCTTCAAGTCTAGGCTGAAAACTCATTTATTTAGCCAAGCATAACCTTCAAAGTCTTTCTCAGGAAGTTTTTCTCTGCCACATTGCTCATCTGGGATAAAACGTTTCTGTAAAGCTGCTTTGGTATAATGGTTATTTTTAAAAGCGCTTTATGAATAAAATAAAATTGGGCAACGAAGAAGTGGCTCCGTAAAATGCATTTCACGGTCCAGGGGTGGCCTAGCCAGTCTCCAGACTGGAGTTACCCAGTGACAGCCTGCTCTCGAGGATATCTGCATATAAGAATGGGCCAAAATACCAGCTACAGTCTGTGCAAAACTAGAAAAAACTTATAGGAACCGTTTTACCTCTGTCATTGCTAACAAAGTATATGTTACAAAGTTTTTAGTTGAAATTTTGTTATTGACCAAATACTTTCAAATACTTTACATTATGATTTCTTGGATTTTCTCATTTTGTCTCATATAGTTAAAGTGTACCTATGATTAAAATTACAGACCTCTCTTAACTTCCTAAATAGTAGAACTAGCACAATCAGTGGCTGACTAAAAAAAGTTTGGCCTCAACGTATGCTATATGCTTTTTGGCTTGGTGTTATTACGATTGTCTATATGTAGTGCTTTACGGTGCATGCACAGAGTTGTTGTATCCCTCTGGGCAGGCCCCTCATAACTACTGTGGACATTGATGGTGAGATGTGCTGGTGATCTTTCTGTTATTAAGTACTCCTCAACCCCATTTAAAATGTGTCTATGTTCCTCAATGGAAGCCAGGAATGCCTTCTTCCCTGTTAGCTCCTTCACCACAAATTTTTACCATTACATTGTCTTATGCACTATTCATGCCTCGTGTTTTGTTTTTGTTATTTAGTTATTTTTATATAATGTATTCTCTCTCCTCCTTTAGTGAATAAACATTTATTTTCTAACCTCGCAGCATGACAATTAGTAACATTTTATATTTATTAACATAATGTATTAAATAATTACTTGTAAATCTATATTACTTTATGAATTCATTCGGTAGGGTACATAATGATAAATTACATGATGTATTATAACATTAAATAAAGATGTGTAATCATGTTATTCAGTAGTAGTAGTAAATAAATGTATTTAAAATAAAGATTAGTAGACTTAAGAAAAAGACCAAGCCAACAATGGTTGTGAGGTCTGAATCAACAGTCTCTTAAATATATATTTTCATGGATTTATATTAATTGGAGAACTTGTAAACATAAAGACAAATAAATTTGGGAATACAGGTTGATTGAGCAGTACCACAGAGATTATTAACAGAAAAAAATTTGTCCCATGCCCCATTTCTATTTTCCATCTTGGGCAATGAATGGGTTATATAAATATTGTAATACATGTAAGATTTTGGTCAAGACTGACATGAGTAATGAAAGATTGGAAAATGATCTCTGCTCATTTCTTACATAAAATTCACTCACTCAATACAATATCAAATTAATAATATTCATTTTTATTAATCATAACGCTAGTCATGTATGCTGTAATGAAGGTAATCACTTCCTTTCATCTGTGTCACTATTGAATTTTAAAACACCTACCAAGACTGGTCATTAAATTTGAATAATTATTGAATTATAATCTGCCCTTCAAAAAAGTGCAAACTTACATAGATACACCCCATTGCGCATTACATAAAATACAGTATGTTCATATAAAAAGTCACTAATTAATTACCTCATCGAAATAACGCTCAAGTTAATACAACAACTACTTTTATAAAGGTTTATTTATATGTCAATCATAAAGGTATTAATGTATAGTCTTAATTATTTCCTGGTGTGATAAAATATTACAAATATTATTAATTTATATTATTATAATATTATAAATATTACGTATTAATTCACTGTTAGCTAAATCTCTTTGCTAAGGCCTATTAAATGCTTAGTTATGTATCAGTATTTTAAAGTGTTACCCAACTATTATATAGATATAGTTCATTATTATACAATATAGTATATATACAGTAGTATGTGTGTGTGGTTGCCATCCCATAAATAATCACAAAAAAGGACAGAATTGCAAGGAGATTTATTTTTTAATAAAAAAATGGGATAGGGTTCTGCAGATGATCTAAAATTTCTTACTCATTCTTCTGTTTCCCGTGTTAGGAAATCTCTGGATAGACAAATCAAGACTACAGTGTTGAGTTGAGTTTATTTGCACATACAGAAAATCATCAATGGTACAGACCTTATATACGGGAACTGTGGTAGGAGGCGGAAGAAGATTATTTTAAGGAGGAGTAAGTGTGGGATGAATATTTAGGAGAAAGAAGAGGGTTTTTAGGAGGGGTAAGTGTGGGAGAAAGTGTATAAACACAAGTCCTCATCTTAGGAGGTGATTGTATCAACTCATGGTTGAGACTTCAAAGAATCATACAAACAAAGAAGGAATGTCACCAATTCAGATTGGCCGATGCAAAGTAATCTCCAGTGACAAAGATGCTATTTGGTGACCATAAGGCAGTAATTATAAAAAGTAGCACATTTTCTCTCAATTTCCCCTCTGATTATCCCTAATAGAGAATCATACAACAATATTTCTATTACAAGTACGAAACATATGTACAATGAGGAGTCAAAGACAGAAACAAATTATTAGAATGACAATAACTGTACAGAATAGGGCAATGCCTAGCTCCATAATGTTATGCCAGAAATGTCCAAAAAGTGAATGTAGCCAAGTATCAGAGTTGGTTATCATTGATACTTGATTATATAAATGTTTCAGGTCGGTAATGATACTGGAGAGATCTCTAGTAAAATATTTTACATAATTGCAGCCTTCTGGACCTACTACTGAGCGAGTTCCAACTCTGCTGGTTAGTAAATTGTCCAGAGCAATTCAGTTTAGCAAAATCATCATTCTGTGAGATTCTAGAGCTAGATTAATATTGCTTAGAACAAGTTCAGTATGATGTATCAGTTGATCTATTTGCCTCGAAAGTGTGCTAACCTGGTCTAGAGATTGTAAAACACCATAGGATGGAATTACAGCCCCTAAATGGCGGGACCACAGAGTTTGCTTACAGGTTAAACCAGGGATGCAGGTGTTAACCTGATCAGCGAGTTTAGGCTTTATTTGTTTACTTCTCATCGATGGGCATAAGTAAGCAAAAAACACTGACTATTAAATCTTGTGGGCAGTTTAGACCAAGCAGTGGTTCCAAGGAGCCATTAGGTTCCTATGGGTGCAGGTAGATGACAGAACTAAGCCAAGGTCAGCAGATTGTGCCAGTGAGCACCTTTTTGTATGCAGTCTACATCATTAACAGGCTCTTCAAGATTGGTTTGAATAGGAAGTTTTAATTATGTGCTTGGCGAGTGCCTATAGGCATTGCCCTGACTGTTTGGGAATCTCACCTAGAAAAAATGGTTCACCACTGTTTTCAATACACCAAGCGAAGAGGCTGGAGTTCAGATATGTTGGTTAATTTAAGTCAAATTTTGTTGCGAATCTACTCAAAAGGAATGATAACTAGAACCGCGACATTGTGACGTGGAAATATTGACTGCGTTGCTAGTATGAGCTTGTAAAATGAAGCATGTGCCACAATTGGAGATTGGATGTGCTGTTTATGAGATTTCTCCAGTTATACTGATGGGTTGAGAAATGCACACAGATAGGTTGCCAAAAAGGTGACTTCTAGTGAGTGAAAAGCGTTGAGAAAAGTCATTTTCCCTTGAGTGAATGAGTAACGGTGGCAAGGAAAATCTCCCTGAGTGAGTAAGGAATAAACCTTGAGAGGAACCAGACAGGAAGAGAACCCACCCTTATTTGGGTGATATGATGCAATCTATATAGATCTAATACATGGTTCTATAACTAACAATAATATGTAACAGTAATAATTTAACAGTAATATATAATATATACATAACATACATCTAAAACATACTTCTATAACTAACAATAATAATATAACAATATATAAATAATATATAACATACAAAACATACATCTTATACATAATTCTATAACTAACAATAATATATAACATTAAAGTAACAATAATATATACACATACATATATACACACATACAGGGGTTAGACAATGAAACTGAAACACCTGTCATTTTAGTGTGGGAGGTTTGAAGGCTAAATTGGACAAGCCTTGTGGCCAGTCTTCATTAATTGCACATTGCACCAGTAAGAGCAGAGTGTGAAGGTTCAATTAGCAGGGTAAGAGCACA
>JAOUQV010318588.1:0-12504 GCA_028565295.1 Aspidoras spilotus
ACTGACGCTGTATTGGCCGCAAAAGGAGGCCCTACACCATACTAATAAATTATTGTGGTCTAAAAACAGGTGTTTCATTTTCATTGTCTAATCCCTATATATATATATATATATATATATATATATATATATCCATCCATCCATATAAATGGCCCACCCTGCATAACACAAATTACTGTAGTATTTGCAGTTAAAGAAATCTTAAAAATAAAATTGTGCATCATTTTCCTATTTCCTATGGGATTAACATGTCAACAGTGGTAGCTCAGTGGTTAAGTCACTGGATTTCTGACTGGAAGATTTTGAAAAAATTCCACATCATTGCATTCAGTTTTTATTTACAATTTGTACTTTGTCCTAACTTTTTTGGGATTCGGTTTGTAAATGTCACTGTGTCTTGAGGTAACGGGGCAGGACAAAGGTGTTCATGCTACTCTGCCAGAAATCCTCCCTTCCAAATAGAAGGGGAAAAGGCCATTGGGTATTGTTAGTGTTCATTTTTTCTAAACAGGTAAAGTCACAAAAAAAGCAAGACAGAGGGAATGATAAAGAAACAGAAAAAAGTAGAAAACTGGGACGAAAGAGAAGTATAACAACTATATGCTTTTATAAGTGTTTACTGAAATTTCTAAAATTTTTATTTGTAAAATATAATAGATTATTTACTTATAATATATCAAAAACAGTAACACTGTTTAAAGATTAAAGACACCAACTATTAACTTTATTTAGTTTATTGCTGTTTGCTGCATTGTATAAGGTATATATACTATATATTTTCAAAAGTAATTGCTCACCTATCTGAATTTTCGGAATCAGGTTTTTAAATCACTCCCTTTGCCACTTGTATGAATGCTACAGCATACATGGTGGAAACTATTTGGAGCTGGCCCCTTCCTCTTTCAACATGACTATGCACCAATGCACAAAGCAATGTGCCAAATGGTCCATGGATAACAGAGTCTGGTGTAAATGAACTTGACTGGCCTGCACAGAGTTCTGACCTTAACCTGATGGAACATCTTTGGGATAAATTAGAGCGGAGACTAAGAGCCAGGCCTTTTTGTCACCTTACAAATCTCTAAAGGAATGTTAAAAAATTCCCATTAACACACTCCTAAATTTTGAGGATAGCCTTCCCTGAAGAGTTGAAGCTGATCTAGCTGCACAGGGTGGACCAACGTCATATTTAACCATATGGATTAGTTATATGTGAGTCAAAGCAAGTGAGCAAATACTTGTGAAATATAGTGTATTTTATGTGGAAACATACTGATTAAAGACATCTTTGCTTTTCAGTCTATGATTAGATGAGCCTCAGACATTTTCAGAGTGCTGTATGTAGAAACAGCTGTGTTTTGGTGAATATTTAAATCTAAGAGATTTTCTGAAGATTCTGACTGTCATTCGTGCTTATTTTTGTATTTTAATCTTTGATGTTTACATTTTTTTATCCAATATCCAATATAGTGTTACATTACGTTACATTGTCCATAATGGAATATTTAAACGCTGGAAACCGCAGCTATATATTCTCATGTACTCATGTTCCCTGCTTCAGGTCATTTATATCTTCCCTCCTTCCCATACAAACTTATGCACCTTTCACAAATAAACACTGGGAAAGAGTTGCCCTTAGATTATTGATCATCCCCCATTGTCTGGAGTTGCCCTTAGATTATTGATCATCCCCCATTGATCATTATACACGTTCACACTACAATCATCCTACGCGTTCACACTACAGAGAAAATGTTCGCATGCCTAGGCAGGAGGCTTTGCCTGGGCGGTATGTGCAGTACACATGGCATAACACAGAACGTCCGCTGCGGAAGTTGGAGAGTATTGTTTTGTTTACAATTATACATGACACAGAACAAATCATCTTTCATAACAGAACAGGCATTAAAACCCACTAAAATGCGGAAGGATATGCAGAAAGGACAAAGACGCCCCACCTAGTAATCCCTTAGAACCTGGTTGCTGAGAGGTGGCAGCATTACCCACTACACCACCACTTTTAACTTGTTTTAACTCATTTTAACTAGGAATTCCGGGTTTTTTTGCATATGCAGTATATTTCCTGTATAGCAGTTATTTTCTCATTGGCTCTCTTTTTTGCTCTTCCACTGTCTGGTTTCTACAGAAAAACTGGGATGTTGTTAAATCGTGTACAGTGTACAGGGTGGGCCAATTATATGGATACACTTAAATAAAATGGGAATGGTTGGTGATATTTTCTTCCTGTTTGTAGCACATTAGTGTATCGAAGGGGGGAAACTTTCACAATGGGTGGTGACCATGGTGGCCATTTTGGATCCAACTTTGTTTTTTTTCAATGGGAAATTTAAGTTAATCTGGCTCATATTTTATGCCAGATGCCCTTCTTGACGCAAACCCTTCACCCAGAGGAAACCCACTTGATCAAGGGAAAACATGAGGATCCACCCAGGGATTGTACCTGGGTCCTTCTTGCTGAGAAGCGACACCTTCACCACTGCGCCATTGCAAATTGTTTTATCTTTCAACGTCTTAAACATGTAAACACAAACATGACTAATATAGCTTATGTACTAATACAGCTTATGTGACAAAACAGTTTTAGAGCTAAAATTGTTCTGTGTTAATAATAAATCCCTAAACTCAAATTGTTTTTTTAATTAAATATTGTTAATCAGTTACTGCAAATGAAATCTTACTCTCTTTTATAATATAATACCACATACATGAATCTTTGAACTTATTTCTAGACAATCTATAGACTCTGTTGCATATTTCAGACAAAAATGTATAGATTACTATACTGTATAAGTGTAAATGTTGATTCCATATAAGGTATTAACTAATATAGAGTTAGTACCTCATCCTTTATGAACATTTACAGAATTCAGAGTTGAGTGGTGATGCGATAGCAGAGCAACCCTTACACCATATCCTCACGAAGCCGGATACGCCTTTCCTCTACAAACCCTCACAGACAAATATTTTAGGCTCCTGTGTCTTGTGGGCTCCCTCATTAATTGTAGGAGGAAATAGGTACTGAGAAGTTTGTGGAATAATAATAAAATAATAATATTTCGAAGATAATAAAGAGTTCATGTTTTGGGCTGTGTTAAAAAGAAATAAGTTACAACTGAATAGAAAGCATATCAGAAAAATAAGAACGTTGTGATCTGTAGTCATTGGAGCATTGTGTTTAAAACAACTGAGGAATAGCATTTATTTCTATATAAACTCTTTCATAATATTCTGTATAACTATACAGAAAATGCAGATAAATGTAACTGGATTTTAAAAACATAGCAGAATCTGCATCTTTATTTACAAACTGGAATATTTGCAGTATACACTGAAATATGTTTAGAGATTTAGTTTTTTTCTGTTAATTACCAGAAAAAATATTATATAGTTATGTAATGCAGATGTCACTATTTTTATGTCACTCTACAAATTCTCAATTAGGTCTGGGAATTTGGCTGAATTCCCCAAAGCGGATTGGAAATAACTGCGCATTGCAGAGCCTGATCAGCTGACCAGAGAACATAAGAGGCATGCTCTTTGTCTGTCGCTTTAAGATAGGACTTCCTGGTTCATTTCCCAGACACTCGCCAGACGTCATTGTTACTATGGTGACCAAAGACTACAGCCAGAACCTGTCTCTTCTCTCTTTTCCATCATCTCTCCAGCAACCAAAGAAATCAACAGGCTTGGCAAGCACGCTGCTAACTGGGCGTAACTATCTCATTTAACACTCTACACAGTACAGTGTGAGGACTATAAAATATGGAAGTGCAAGCATAAGTGCTTCTGAATGTTTCTCATACTTCAGGCCCATTTATCACATATCATGCACCCTGGACCAGTCAGAATATATCAAAACACTAGAAGAGGCCAAGGTGCCTTATGCTGAAGAAGAAATGACATTGAAAAAGCCCCAAACACACCAGCAAGCCAGCAACATCCTTTTTTCAGACCAACAAGATTGATGTTATGAAATAGACCAACCCAATCCCCAGACCTCAATCTGAGTGACATCAAAAATGCTGTTTTTGATGCAAAACCCAATTATGCAGAGAAACTGTGGAATATAGTCGAGTCAGAATTATATAAGTAAATAATATTTCAGTGATTAACAGAAAAAAACTAAATCTCTAAACACATTTCAGTGTATACTGCAAATATTCCAGTTCATAAATGAAGATGCAGATTCTGCTATGTTTTAAAAAGCCAGTTACATTTATCTGCATATTCTTTATAGTTATACAGAATATTTTGAAAGTCTTTATATAGAAAGAAATGCTATTCCTCAGTTGTTTTAAACACAATGCTCCAATTACTATAGATCACAATGTCCTTATTTTTCTGATATGCTTTCTATTCAGTTGTAACATTTTAATGGGTTAAATAATATTAACATTTATTTTAGGAGAGAGAATATATAAGTTTAATTAAATGTTTATGTACCAAAATATATGTCTCAAAAAAATTAAATCAAAAATAACATTCTTGACTCCGATAAACCTGAATTCTCCCACATGTTAACACAACAGCACCTGCATATATTCATAATTATCATCGTGATCAATTACTCAAACACCTTCACATTCAATGTCTGTGTCTTTCATGGTTGCATGCTTTCTCAGTATTTTGTTTCTGTTTAATGGGCCCTTGGAAGACCCAACCCCCTCTGGATTTGGTTGCCCCCATTGTTTCCTTGTCTGGAATGTAGCTCCTGGCTGAAGGAACTTGAATGAGGAATACCCTACCCCCTTTTGCCTTTACTCTAGTGGCCTACCAGAGCTTTTAATCATGCAACAACCCTGATTCCCAAAAATCTGCATTATTCCCCACACTGTCCAGTATGTAGCCTAGCATTATATACTGGATATAACAACTAAATGGTATGAAAGGTAAAGTAGAGAAAAAGAAAGACAATGGGGCAGATGGCGCACATCCAGCCCTGTGACAGAGGCACCTCTCAAATTTCACAGTATTCTCCCGTCAGATCAGTTCAATGGGGTCTTAATCGATACACATTGAAAGTGAGGAGCATTATCTGATGCAGTAACCATTTGGGTAAGGTTTGTATAAAACATCTACGCAAAGACAATTTTACAATGCATTAGTGTAAAAATAGTCATCACATTTTTTACACTTATTTAAAAAATAATCAGTTAAATAGCTTGTGTTGTATGGTGCTAGGGAGTGACTGTTCACAATGACACGTATATTCCACAGTACCTTTTGTATATATACACAGTATATCTGGTATATATACACAGTACTGTAACATTTCTTAGGCACCCTACTGATTTTAGTACAATATTTGTTATAGATGTTTAATTTTTATGAATTCTGTGTGATCAGTCAATACATATAACCAAGGCTGATGTATTTTGCTGAAAAAAAAAAGAAATAAATGAGACAGTCACAGATTTCTGTGCCAGAACTGTGCCAAATTGCCCAAGACACTCTGTAAAACTAAAACAGCCATGGTATGACAAGCTGTAAAGCAAAAACACATTCAAAAATTAATGAACATGGTTCTAAACATAAAGAAGTATTTATATCTTCTAAAGTACACTTTATGTAGTTTTATAAATAAACAATTTAGTATGTTTTGCAGAGCCATCAATGTAAGTTAGTGCCATCTCTAAAAAACAATTGTTCTAAATACAGCAGGGTGTCGCAGACTTTGCACAGTACTGTATGCACAAATATTTTTATATGTGTATGATTTCATGTATAATATTGTTTCTTTAAATCAATATATACTGACACATTAATGCAGAATCCATAAAAATAAATCTTAACATTACCAAATACAAAGGTACTTAGGATGCATAAGATTTTTACAGTACAGTAATATATAGGTGTAAGTCAAAATTAGACATCTGAATATGCCTTTAAGTTCCACCAGGGCCAGTCATCTACTGAAACACATCAAAATAAGCTTCAAGCTGTTTATGCAAAGCTAGCAACTGAAGAATTTCCCTGCACTTTTGACACTTACTCAAAGTACGTAAGCTCACACACAGCTTCTCCATACCGGCTTTTTAACATGGATTAATGGTAGTGTGTACATTATCTTCAAAAAAATGCCACAAGAACAACCGACTGGGATTTGTCACGTTTTTATGCAAACAGCTAAGATTATAAATGGACTGAATTATTATTATTATTAAACCATTTTTTAATTATTATTATTATTATAGCCAAATGTGCTGAGTTTGTACCGTCCTTGATACATCAGCATTATTATTGTAATCAAACACATTATTAAAGCCAAAAAGCTTCCCGTTACTTAGGTCAAAGTTTATCTTTTTTTTTCCAAGCACCGCGTAAGCGTTTTTAAAAAAAATACAAAAAATATAAGCAAGCTGACCATGCAGAATATTTTAAAGAAGTCTTATAGTCAATTTCTACTTTTTTTATTTTCATTTCACTAGATAATTCAGACGTTCTCACAATAAACTAAATGGAAACTAGATGCTAATCTTTAATAAGAGTATGTTTTCTTACCTTTTGTAGGCTGGTTGGGTTGAGTTGGGTTTTATCAATTATCTTTATTGCAACCTGAAGATAAAATATAAAAGTCAAACTGTAAGTGATTTGGGGAGAATTCCAGTCTAATTTTGCACCTACCTTGCATATAAATTAGTCACATTCAACAGTGCTGTAAACGTTCAATACCTGAACACACTACTATTGATCATGACAAATTGCAATGAATAATGAATTTCTGAAAACCTGTTACATGGCATTATTTAAAGTAATGTGTGATTTGAATTCATAAAACAGAGAAAATCACTGAATTTAATTCACTGGATGATCAATGTGTGTGGTGTGGATTTCATTTTTCCATTTGGTATTTTACAATATAGATACCCGACACAGGTCTTCTCCAGATTCTTATTCTTTTTCTTTCGGCCTCTGCCTTTATCAGGGGCCGTCACAGCGAGTAAGTCATCAGTGATTTGGCAAATGTTTTATGCCGGATGCCCTTCCTGACGCAACCCTCACTATTTACTCGGGCTTGGTACCGGCACTAGGAATACACTGGTTTGTGCTCTCTATTCCAACAAAACAGGAAACTTGCAACTGTTAGCATGTTTTTGTGCATTAGGCTGTTGACTCTTTTCTTCCATTCTCTTAACTGGAACTAATAAACTCAAACAGGCTCCAGCATGACAATGCCCCTGTACACAAAGCAAGATCCATAAAGCCATTACTTGTAAAGTTTGTGGTAGATTAACTCAAGTGGTAAACACAGAGCCCTGAAAACAACAGTGAACACCATTGAGAGAAACTGGCACAGCAACATTACTCTAATACCTGACCTCACTATTGCTCATGTACCTAAATGGGCATAAAACCTTAGTGGAAAGCTTGTATTATCTGAATAATGAAGCAACGCACTACAAATGAGAATCTGGACACACCCAGATTATACTCTATATCTAGCATAATTGAACACATATGCACATGCTAGTATATTACCTCTCTGCCAGTCAGGATATGGCGTGCCAGCTTCACTTTTGCAAAGTTGCCCTTGCCGATGGTTTTGAGCAGCCGGTAGTTCCCGATGTGAGGATGCTCATCTGAGAGGGAGGCGATGGAATTGCGGCAGCGAGCTCCCAGGGAGCGATTTGACCATGTCGAGCCCTTGTCTGAGCGGCTGGCAGAGAGTGAACCATGCTACAAAAAAAAGAAAAAATAGGGTAATCACAAAATTGTTTTTATGGAACGTAACCTACTGGCTATATTGATTATAGTCGAGTAATAACGCGGCAACACACACTATAACTAGATTATAAACTCTGCATTGCCTAGTGAGACACTTATATATAAATTTCTACAGATAAATGATCTCTCTATGCCACGTTAATATAGACCAGAGGTGTGAGTTTTAGTGGAGCTGCCAGTTGTTCCATCTGGGATCTAATCTACTTCGGAATGTGCCATGTCATTAAACTGTCATTGCACTTTGCCACTATATGACACTGCAGCATTCTTCTTTAGGAGAAGCTATTAAAATGCCAGGATCATTAGTAACAGGTGTTCAATTAACCAAATGTGCATCAGATAACAAGAGATAGGGATTCTCAGTCAGCTTATCCATAACCAATGGAGCTACACCTCTGCAGCCAGGAAAGCAATGGTGGCACATGACATGACACATTTTGCTTTTTTTTTTTTTAACTCTTCACAGGTATCCGTGTTGTTGTATGTAGTTTCTCTATTTATATTCAATTTCCCCTCGTTTGCTTCAAAGGTGCCATGTCTTTGCCAAGGTTATGAATAACACCTAGAAATGCTTGGTGGAGGTGGGTCTGGTCTTAAAATCTGAATTACAATTGCCTCACTACACATGCACTGAAAAGCTTATAGCCTATGCTGACAATAGTACAATACAAAACAAAGTGATTTTAGTAACAGGGGTAAAGGACAACAAGGAAACAGTTGATTCTGTGAAGTCTATGTAAATAAGATATGATTCTATACAGTGAAAAATATACAACTGGCAACTCGAGCAACAATATGGCCGGCATTTTCCTATTCCCCATTCACTTGTAAACCAGCAAATCGTTCACATGAATAGTCTGTTCATACCACAGTTAATCTCATCATCATTATGCAGAAGATAATGCAACAAAAGCTAGAAGTAGACACAGATTTACAGACATCCAGCCATACATGTAATAAAATGACAGACCACAATGAGGTTGTGCATCTGCAACAAGCCAAAGTTATTTTTTTTTACATTAGTCAAGTTACGTAATTTATTGGTTTATTTACATGTATAAATGGCAAAACTTGAATCTGCTCCAAAACTTAATGCATTCTTCTTTCAAAATGTCTACCTTCCACCACCTTTCATGATATCATCAAACGAACCACATCAGAAACTGTGGTGTAAATGTTTCAATAGCTACGTAGTGATTATGGCAAAATGCAAACACTATCTGTCTCATATTTAAAACACATCTAGATATTGCCAGTTTAATATATCAGGAGGCTTTATGCATTATTTATAAATAAATGTGTGTGGTGTAGATTTCATTATTTGCATTTGGTATTTTACAATATAGATATGTGACACATGGGTGTTCTTTAAATTATTCCCACAAAGTAGAAGGCTTACTTACAATTTGTTCTTTGTCCCAACATTTTGGAATTGGGTTTGAAATAGACTCTTGTTTCATTTTCTACCCAGTACAGTTCATCTATTAAAAATCCTTGCAACAACCTCATACATATTTTTCACCCTATTCAAATGGAGCACATTGATTCTCCCATGGCCTTCCTTTATGATTGCCACACAAGTTTAATCATGGGATTGGGGATGGGTTAGGATGATGGAAAGTGGGTGGGGGGATGGCGTAAAGATTTATTAGTAGAAACTCACATTGGGAGGAGACATAATCTCCACACCCAACACCACACTTTACTATTATTAAGATGATGCTGAACGATGGGGTATTTTAATTATCCATCACAAACGCTGTTGTATACAAAGACTGTACATACAAAGCCAGGAAGAAAATCCAGAAAAACAAACAATCAGTCAAAAGGCAACACATCTTTAAATACAAAAGAGAGCTTCTGATTGTGTAGGAACAAAAGGTGTGCTTGGTGGAGCTGGCATGACGTTAAACCATGAAGTTTTTATTATTGTCTACCATTTCTAAATAATCAACTCTTGATTAGCATAAAGACAAGCTAATTTTTCACATAAAAGCCTTTTACAACAGTTTAACATTTATTTCTACTTCTTGGCGTCACTGGACGTTATGTTGAACATCATTATGTTTCAAACCCCATTTCTCAACAGAAATAACGCTCAACTCTAGTCTTCTGGTGCTTTAATCCTCACCCTTATACTGAACAACAGATCTCGGCTCTGAGCATCATCCTCAGTAGGAGAGGACATGCAGACACGTGAGAGTGTCAGGATAGGTCAGGGTTTGCTCTTCCCATTCGGCCATACATCCTGCTTCTCAACCACTTTATCTCCATTTCATATCCTGTTTTTGACACCAACATTACTTTCAAATATTGCATTATAAAAAATTTTCAATTTACCTTAGTACTTCAAAATAATGTCATGATTATTAGGAGTTAAAAAATAATAATTTCCAATTCCTGTTCAAATCTATTTTAAAGCCGGCATTGATAAAAAAAAAAAAGTAACAAAGCACCTGTTCCAAAACATATGTTGTAAATTTCATGTTGCCAAATATGCGAAAGAAGACATGAGATTAGAAATTTTGTAATCTTTTCAAGCACAGTCCATTATTTTTATCTCTTAAATCAGTTTGTTTGCCATTTATTAATTAATTAAGACTTTTTAACATGTTTAAATAAGAAAAAACAATATAAACCGTAACATAAAAAATAGGAAGTTTCTTGTTGCCAGTCATTAAAAGTCGTGATGTTTTAAATGTGGTATATACTGCATCCAAAAAAAAAAAAAACAATCTACCAACCGCATTTCCGTTGTCTGGGGGGAAAAAGTATAAAAAATAAGACATTAAATGTGTACAGTGATTTTTTTCCATTTAATGGAGCTTCAATCCTAAATTATCCACCATACAATAAAGCTAATACAGTGTGGGTCATTTATATGGATACATCCATATATATATATTAAGTATTGAATTATACCACATTAAAACAGCCCCATTCTGGATATTATTCTCTAACAGAATAATATCCCGAAAGCCTGCAACAAAGAACAATTATATGGCTTGGAAAGTGTCACCTTGGAATGCGATTACAGAGCCAAACAAAACACCCCAGCTGAGACCCATCTGGTAAGTGTATGGTGTATAAAAACCCCCTCCCCCAGTAATTCTCTCCTAATACACAAAGAGACACCACCAGCAGACTGTGAATCATCACAATATAACAGCAAACAAAATTATTATGCATTCCCTGAACAGCCATAAACTGGTTTATTTTATATACACATACACACACACACACGTGTATATGCATATATACATATATACAAGGGTCAGTGCCGGAAAACCATACACCAATTGAGCAACTAGAATCCTACGTTAGACAATAATGGGTTTACATTCCTCTCCCTCAACTTGAGCAACTTGTCTCCTCAGTCGCCAGGCGTTTACAGACTGTTGTAAAGAGAAAAGGGGATGTCTCCCAGTGATAAACTTGGGCTTGTCCTAAATTTTTTTGGAGATGTGTTTTACGAAATTTTAAATCACCTAATTTTTTCTTTGATATGTCGTTTATTTCTATTCAATAAAATTTTAAACTTCCACATCACTGCATTCCATTTTTTTTAAACATTTGGGAAATCAGGTTTATATAATATGTTTATTATAGAAGGGTGGTGAAGTGAAAATAAACAACTGAGATAATGTGGTTGCATAAGTGTGCGCACCCTTTTAGAACACCATACCTACAGTAAAGCATGGTGGTGGCAGCATCATGCTTTGGGGCTGTTTTTCTTCAGCTAGAACAGGGTGGAAAGAATTATGAACAGTTTCAAATACCAGTCAGTGTTGGCACAAAACATTCAGCCTTCTGTTAGAAAGCGAAGATGAAAAGGAATTTCATCTTTCAGCATGACAATGACCCAAAGAAGACATCTAAATCAACAAAAGAATGGCTTCACCGGAATAAGCTTAAGGCTTTGGAATGCCAGAGCCCAGCCAGAGTCCAGACCTGAATCCCATTGAACATCTGTGATCTTTAGAGGGCTGTGCACAGGAAATGCCCTCGCAATATGTCGGATTTGGAGAGGTTTTGCAAAGAAGAGTGGGAAAATATTGCCACATTAAGATGTGCCACGCTGATAGGCTCCTACCCCAAAAGACTGAGTGCTGTAAAGCTAAAGGTGCAACAACATATTAGATTAAGGGTGTGCATATTTATGCAACCAGGTTATTGCAAGTTTTTTATTTTATATTTTTCACCTTTAACGGTTTTTCGTTGTATAATTGCATTGTACAGGTTATAGGTCACATTAAAGGTGGACAAAGTTGTAAAAATATTTGTCTTGCTGTAATTTTTTGACATTACAAAAACCTGGCATTTAAAAAGAGGAGTGTAGACTTTTTATATCCACTGTGTGTGCGTGTATATATATATATACACGCACACACACACACACATATACATATACACACTGCTACACACTGCTCACAATATAACTCCAATATAAGAAATCGAAAACAGGTGGAAATTATTGGCAGTTAGCAAGACACAGAGTGTTTCTGCAGGTGGAGACCACAGACCACTATTCAGTATATATGCTTTTTGACTGATATTTTGGTCACTTTTGAATGTTGGGGGTGCTTTTACACTCTTGGTAGCATGAGACGGACTCTACAACCCACACAAATGGCTCAGGTAGTGCAGCTCATCCAGGAGGGCACATCAATGCGAGTGTCTATCAGCGTAGTGTCCAGAGGCTGGAGGAGCTACCAGGAGACAGGCCAGTACACCAGGAGATGTGAAGGAGGCCATAGG
>JAOUQV010318677.1:0-12496 GCA_028565295.1 Aspidoras spilotus
ACATGCCCGGAGCAGTGAGCAGCCAGCACAGCGCCCGGGGAGCAACTGGGGGTTAGGTGCCTTGCCCAAGGGCACCTAAGCTATGACTTGTCGGTACTTGAAAGTATGGCACAAAGAATTAAGGCAGTTCTTAATAAATTAGCCGGTGAGTTTATAATAGTTTAAAAACTAGCCGACCACACACTTTTAAAGAAGATAATAAAAGGGTGTCCTGTTTTGTTTTATTAATTTTATATACAGCATAAGTCCTGGTATGCTTATAGATTTAACTATGAACATACATTTTCACTGAAGATGCCGGGTTCGAGTCCCAGGTGGAGCGACTCGAGAAATTTCTGATTCATTAATATAAAATGAATTAATGAATTTTAACTGAATAACATATAAAAGAAGAAATGAGACAGATTCTATTTCTTTGCTTTTTGACCATAATTTTAGAGAAAATGTTATGATATTGTATGTTTTACTGAATTGCAAGAGTAGTGTTACATTATCTATTCAATAAGGTCCGCTTCTCAGAACACAAGACAGTCTATATTGGTATAGTAAACCACATTTAAAATATTACATTAGTTCATTAAAATAAAAAATGCATAAAAAAGCAAAAAATAATGCGGTACTAATGTCGCCTCACAGCAAAAAAAAAAACAGGGTTCGAGCTGGACATTTCTGTGTGGAGTCTGCATTTTCTCCCCTTGTTCATGTTCCTCCGTTTGCTCCACTTTCCTTCCGAATTCCAGAGACATTCGTGCTAGGTTAATTGGTGTCCCTAAAATGGCCTTTAGTGTTTGACTGTGCGATTGTGTGTGTGCGTGTGTGTCCGCTCTACAATCGCTCGGCACCCTGTCTAGGGTTTACCCTGGGTGGATTAAGTAGAAGAAAATAAATGAACGAATGAATGATGTAATACATTGTTAAAACATCAATCATGCTATTGAGCTGCGTCATATTGAGCTGTAAGGGATCTGGCACATGTTTTATGCTGGATTCCCTTCCTGACCCAATCTTCACCATTTTGGGCTAAGGACCATGCAGGTCTCTGGGAAAACTGGAGTACCCAGAAGAAACCCACATAAACACAGTGAAAACATGCAAACTCCACACACAAATATCCTAGGTCACCCAACCTAGGGCTCAAACCTGGGACCATCTAGCTATGCTCTTTTGAACTCTGGTATGTCACCCATAATGTTGTGTGCATTGCAATATTCTGAGCAAAACTGCTCTTACTCTGCTAATTGAAGCTTCACACTCTGTTCTTACTGGTGCAATGTGCAATTAATGAAGATTGGCCATCAGACTTGTCCAATTTAGCCATGAAAACTCCCACACTAAAATGACAGGTGTTTCAGTTTTATTGTCTAATCCCTGTAAATCAATGGAGTTTCAGACTGCACTACTGCGTCTCAATAATATTGTGTTATTTTAATCCATTTTTATTTTTCCTTTTACCTCATAACAGAGATTTTTCAACTATGCCCTGTAGTGCTGGTGCTTACATTTATTTTTCATTCATTGTCCTCAGTACTTCTTTCCTGTGCTCTGTTAATATATTAGAGGTGAATTTATCCAACACATTGATACATGAAGCATAATCATGCAAAGGTTTTTATACAAGTTTATTTAATACTAAGCAATATAGCATAATTAAATATAGAATTGTTATGTGCCAGGTACTTTCATTTTGTGCACAAAGTTTCCAATTTACTTACCATTGCGTTAATGTTCACACCTCTGTATCTCGATCAGTTTTCAAGCTACAAACATGAAATTTAACATGCTCTGACTGAGTTGGAGCCTGACTCATCAGAGTGATGGTACATGCCTTTCACTGTGTATCACTCCTCAAATTTTACTCCATTCATTTTCTGAAACAGAAAACATCACACTTTTGCTCCGTTCTAGCGATATGTCCGTTTTTTTAATTATTTAACAACTATGTGGCTTAAAATTAAATTCTTATACATTCACCTAGAAACTCTGTTTAAACGTTGTTCCTTTCTGGCCATAAACCTCAATGTTAATTTTATTGAAAATGGATAATGACATTTTTGATTTTTTATATTTACTAAACTGTGACATTTTTGTGGCATGTTTGGGAGAAGTGTGCTGTCTGTAATTGTGCTCTCACCAATGATTTGAATAGCAGTTTATTCATTTCTGCATAGTAAAAAGAATTAAAAAGGCAGATATATTAGGCAAAAGGCAAAGCTAGTACTAGATCACAATAAACACTATGATTGTAGTGGAACACCAACCAATTCACAATCCAGTGACTGTCAACAAATTCGAAGAAATAGAGTCATTAGTACATAAACACAGCAATAAGAAACAAGTGTGGGAACTTTGAACAGATCATGATAAATGAACTAGATCAACATGAATAAATCATGAGTTTTGGAATCAGAATGAGAGTGACAGAAGTTTGATTCTCAAACCAGTATTGCACTGCAGAGCCACTTGCAGGTAATGCAGGTGGAATAAAGTGGTGCCTTAATGAACTCTGGAAAACTGAGTTCTGAGCGGAGAATAAAAGCACTACCGAGTGCCACCTGTCTATCAGGGTGGTTTTTGACCTATAAGTTGACACACTCTGGTGAAGGGATTGGCATAGGTGCTACATTTGATACCCACATTTGTTTCAGATATGGACATTTGCATTGCATCTTAATTAAGTAGATTTTAAGAAAAAGCCCACACTCATTCACCTGTCCCACTTATCTTACCCCCTTTTTGCCCCATTTATTTTAATAGGAAATTATTCACTCTTACAAGGGCCCCTTAGTTTTAGATATTGACATAATGACAGGTGTGCTTTAAGAGAGTATTTATACACCGTACTCAATTAAATTCTCATTTTGTTAGGAACACAGTGGTGCTCAGGTCCACTCAATGTAACTCCCACTTTATTAGGAACCCCTAATCTAGGTGAACACTCTGATGCTCAGGTGCTACCGAATATATTTCTCACTATATTAGGAACACACACCAACTCTCAACTCGTTATGTATGAAACGCTTAGTATTTTAGGAACACAAGTATGCACAGGTACAACACACATTACAGTTTGTGCAGGAAATGAAATTTCTAAATAATAATGCTTTTATTTTTGGAGTAGTGAAAGCATTCTAGCTATTGGTCAAAATTTTCAGATTAAAAGAATGGGAACATCACACTGGTATGCCAACACGATAAAAGATGATAAATTACCTAAATATAAAGTAAATATTTCAATATTCATTATAAATAGATTAATTAATATATACGTATGTATATATTTGTCATGATAAGTGCACATAAAAATAAATATCTGCTAAATTTATTATACACTCTATTTATTTACTTTAATGTTTCCAAAATTTTCACTTTACTGCATTTCTATGTTCTTATTAGTAATTAGATGGGTAATCCTAACCTCACTTTAAATTGGGATTGGTATGAATGACAAAATACACAGAAACAACTGAATTATTATTACGAAAATGGAAATGCAGCCTGTATATCTCAGTTGGTAGAGCATGCTCTGTAAGGCAGACAAAACCTGTCAAAATAAATTATTAAATAAATAAATTAATGAATAGTGTTCACAGTGAATAGTTAAATTTAACTTAATTTTATTTATTTAGCACATTTACTATGGAACATGTATACAAAGCAGCTTTACAGAAATTATACAGTATACAATATAAAAATATTACATTTAAATAAGGTAAATTTTCCCCAATGAACAAGCCAGATGGCGACAGTGGCAAGGAAAAACTCCCTAAGATGTTAAGAGGAATAAACCTTGAGAAGAACCAGATTTAGACGGGAAAGCCTTCCTCATTTGGGTTATAACAGATTAACAACCTGAAAAGAGTCTGTGAAAAAGTGTGTAGAATTTATCATCAGGGAGGAACAGACGGGAGAGTTCTGTTGCCTCAGTAAAAAAAGGACCCTGGTTTCATCTCCAGAAAATTTGTGTGTGGAATTTGCAAGTTCTCCCCGTGTTCACATGGGTTTACTCCAGTTTCCTCCCACAGTCCAATGTCATTGAGTTATGTGTATTAGTCATATATACAGGTTCTTCTCAATAAATAAGAATATCATCAAAATATTATTTTAGTACTTCAATACAACAAGTGAAACACATATGTTATATAGATTCATTACATAGTGATTTATTTCTAGTGTTTATTTATGTTAATGTTGATGATTATGGCTTATACATAATGAACACCCAAAATCATCATCTCATTAAAATTTTAATATTTAACACAAAACACTTGCAAAAGGAAGAGTTTAAAATTGTCCCTTAGTTTGGTTGAATAAACTACACAATCATGGGGAAGCCATTGATAGTCACAGACACTCCAAAAGTAGGGTATGCCACAAAAGGTCATTGCTAAAGAAGCTGTATTAGGTGTAGCTCATCTGAAGAGAGAGAGGATAGAAAAGAAGAAAGAGAAGAAAAAAAGATACAGAAGAGAGAAAAAGGGAAAGAGAATAAAGAGAGTTAGATATGATAAACTATCTAATGATTAATGCAAACACAAGTTGTGCAGGGAGCAAGAAGAATCTCTGACAGACTAACGCTATGACAGCATAACTACAGGGTAGAACCAGAAGGTGACACAGACATGAGGGAGCCCTGGGACATAAAGCAGCCAGCCACCTCACTGTCAACAAACCTGAGTGACCTCATGAGAGTGACCGAGTGACAGCAATCAAACATCGCAGTTTACCAAAACACTCTATGACCAAGAACCCTCCAACTTTGAGCCCTGAACTATAGGGGACTATGAAGGATATGCTTGGCTATATAAGTAGGTTTTCAGCCTAGACTTAAGGACTGAGGTTGTGTCTGAGTCCCAAACACTAATTGGAAGACTATTACATATATGCAGGGCTCTATAAGAGAATGATCTGCTCCCTGCTGTAGCCCTCATAATACAAGGTATCAACAAATATCCTGCACCTTTTGATCCAAGTGGGCGTGGTGGATCCTAAGAAACTAGAAGTTGATGAAGGTACTGTGAGCCTGTACTGGCCTGAAACGCAATTAATTTGGTTCATAGTAATTTTAAATGGAAAATGATAATGGTCTAAAATAGGATCAGACTGTGGAAATGTAATTGTATTGTCTATATTCAGTCCTAATGTTAATATTAAATCAAGAAAAGGTGCACAAGGGTCATCCAAACAAGGCAATTATAAAAACTGGGGGAGATTCACAAGGAGTGTACTGCTGCTGAAGACAATGCTTCAAGAGCCACCACACAAGGACATATCCAGGACATAGGCTACAACTGTCACATTCCTTGTATCAAGCCACTCATGGTAAAGAGACAAGGTCCCAGAGGCACCCAATCCAATCTGTTTGAGATCTAGTGTGAAGTTTCCACAACCAGTGTTGGTTTGGGAGTCATGTCATCTACTGGTGTAGGTCCACTGTGTTATATAGTCAGGGCAGCCGTCTACCAGGAAATTTTAAAGCACTTTATGCCTCTCTCTACCAATAAGCTTTTCATTGTCCAGCAGGTCTAGGAACCTGTCACACTGCCAAAAGTTACAATAGCTGGTTTAATAACCACATTGTGACTGTGCTTGATTGACCAGCAAACACTCCTGACCTAAACTCCATAGAGAATCTATGGGGTATTGTCAAGAGGAAGATGATAGGCACCAGACCCAACAATGCAGACGAGTTGAAGGCTGCTATTAACATCTCAGCAGTGCCACAGGCTGATCGCCTAGATGCCATGCCGCAATGAAGCAGTAATTTGTGCAAATGTTTTTAGTAGTCCAACAGTTCTGCATTAAAAATATTTTTTAGTAGGTCTTATATAATATTCTAATTTTCTGAGATAATATTCTGATTTTGGGTTGTCATTTTATATATAGTGTATATATATATATAGCAAACAATACCATAATTTTTATATATCTCATATACAGATCATATTAAATATTTGTATGTGTCCTTTATGACAAATATTTGCATGTTAAACTATTAACTTGGCATCTATTACTTAAAACTTGTGTCATATTTCATCCTCCGTAGAAGACATAGCAACAGTCACTTCTGTATTTGTACGTACTGTAGTTTTGCTGTCAATTAATGAAATTCTTCCGAATTTTTTTGATTTTTATAATTGAATTTAATAGTATATGCATGCTTATATTTTGTTGTTATTATCATTTTGTAACTCTGTGATAGTTTAATTACATTCTGCACCACTAACTGGTGAAATCAGAATCTCAGTCTCAATTATTTGATCCAGATGCTTGGTGAAGTGCTGACTACTCCGAAGCACAGCTGGTGATTCGAAAACATTTTTATTTCGCTAAATGCAATTATTTCTAGTGGCATGTTAATACAGCAGATACAAGTCACTTCTCAGCTTCAAGATGGTTGGTTTGGTCCTGAACGTGGGTTAATCACTGTGCAGGGTTTTGCCAGTAATAGTCATGTGCACATGGTTTGCGCTAGCTTCACCAGTGTCCTCCTCTTAGAATGAATAATTGTTATAATGGGAAATATTGAGCTTTGTAGCTTTTCACTGTGTTTTTTTCATAGAATGGTACATTGTGTTTTGACACCACTAGAATGCTGTTGACTTTTTATTAGTGTTCTCTAAATGACTCTAGCCCCTGCACAGGCACCAGAAAATTCAAACTCGCATCATGCAATAGAAATATTGCCATGACTGCTTGGAGACTGCTTGCAGTAATGTCCCACAGACATGAGTAATTGCTACATTTGCTGCATGTCATATTCTGCAGATCCTATCTGTGCAAAAGGCAGAGAAGTAGAATGATGAGTAAACAGTTCTTGGATAACAACGTAAGCAGCCGTGCTTGTGCATCTCTCTGTTTGTAGCAGACGTTTCAGAGTTCTGCATCTGTATCGCCACTAGTGAGAAGAGGCATCCTGTCCTCTATATTCATACATTAATTTTTATACACACAAACAGCAAAGACATAACTTGCTCGTAATGCTTGCAGAAAGAGATGGCAAAATGAGTTCCGTCTTTGCCTGACTGAGCTATTCCCAGTGTATGCCTGTGGAGCAAGATTGATTTAGTTTGGTTACTATTGCTGCATTTGTATGGTTTACACTTTACACATGAACCTTATAGACTGGCACATACACAGACACACAGAGAAAGAAGGAGAAAGAGAGAGATAGAGGAAACAAGGACATCTCTCCCAATGCACCTGCCAAAAGTCATTAAGAAAAATCACCCTGAAAAAGCAACCATTAGCACCTCACAATCTGTGAAAGCATTCTCACACCCACCAATCTGCAGAGGTGTCATAAATGATCACAACTTTGCAAGACAACTACCAGGTCAGAACTTATAGATAAATGTACATGGATCTATCACAAGTAGACGAGTAAGTTACAAGAATTAAAAATAGCTACTATTATCTGTCTCTGAAAAAGTTGAATCTGCTCAATTCTAGTTTTACTGATGGTCTTGGAGAAGTTGACAGAGTATCTGAAATTTATAGGGTGTATAAAATTATGCACAATACTGTAGATCAGTTCCTGCTATTCATGCCTGCATCACATCCTTTATGCAAACATCTTAAGGTCAACAGTACAGTGTTGTATTTTTAAATGCTCTATGTGCTTTGTATTCGGTAAAACCCAGGCCTGCAAGTTTTCTAGTCCAATACCCACACACTATTCTTCTGCTCTCATGCCTTTGTAATGTGTACACACTAAGGACATTTATATTGCTTGTACTTTGAGGAACTTTAATATTCAAAATTTCTATAATTTTCAGATGCATTTGTTGGGGGAGAAAAAACAGATGATCATTTGCCTGTCGTGGCACCTCAAAGACATAACCTTTTTTGTGGAAGCTGCATTTCTACCAAATCATAATTACAATAACCTCTTGGCATGACTTGGCACTACACTGCAGGTAGTGTAGTGCTTCCGATCGCCAACTTCGTACCACTCCAGGGAGACGAAACAGGGGGTGGAGAAACTAAAATTTTATTATTAAAATAATCAACAGCCCAACATGATAAAAAAACGGAACACTAACAGCAAATGTGCTGCGAAACATAGGACAAAACTACACAAGAACTATGGCCGTGACATAACATGGACGAAGTACAAAAACACGAGAAACACAAAACTAGGCAAATAGCGTAAACCACATAAACGTATAACCATAACTACCATTACCTGACACTTAACACTCGCCACATGACAATGAACGCTAAATAAAAGAGAATTAACACTCGTCAATGATCTGTGCTGGCAACAGACCAAACTCTTCTATATATAGCGGCACGGATCATCAAACACATGGCGCACACCTGTGGAGATAAAAAGGGGTTGTGTGCAAAACGGGGCATAAACAAATAAACAAGAGTGTCCTTCGCACTTGGAGTGAACATGAAAAGAAACAGAAATGTGACATAAACGCTGGCGCTGGCACTTGTCATGGCTCTGAAGCGGATGAGAGGCGTGGCTTCAGAGCAGCGCATCTCTTTTCTCAGACATTGGGTTGAGGCATGGCTGATGAGTGGCATGATTGTATTGCTGACAAAAAGGGTGGGCACTGACGCTGTACAAACGTGTGGCTTTGGCGTCGACGCTGGAAAAAGGCATGACCTTGGCGTGGGCACAAACATGATGCATGGCTCTGGCACTAAAGAAATGCGTGGCTTTGGCGTGGACAGCGGTGCTGACAAAAGAAGTGGCTTTGGGGTTGGCACAGGAAAGGGGTGTGTTTCTGGGGCTGCTACTATACTGGGCATGATACGAGAACTAGGACAGGACTTGGACATGAGAACGTGGCATGACTTAGGCACGGGCATGGACTGTAGCACAGGAAGACACACAGGTCTAGGAAGAGGAGGAGGTTTTAGAGGGGCTTCAAGCAACTGGATGGGAGCACACTGATGTACTTGACTACAGGAATTCCGAAGTGGCTGAAAAGTATGTTAGATTGGTGCAGGACATGTATGAGAATAGCATGACAATAGTGATATGTGCAGTAGGAGTGACAGATAGCTTCAAAGTAAAGGTGGGCCTGCATCAAGACTACGGGAACATGACTCAAGATATACCAGGGCGGAAGTCCCTTAGCGAACTTCAGTTCTTGTATGGGAGTATATGTTTTTAGGGTTGTTTTTTGTTTTTGTGGAACACATGTTTAATTGTAGAAGTCATATATCTATACACAAGTTAGGCAACAGCACTATCCACTAATCAATGTTATTTTGGTTGTTGGTCAGCCAAGATAGCAATATAGTATTATTAAAAAGGCATAAAATGTAGGTCTGTTATTATATACCGCTGGATTTTCTTTGCTCTATATCTTATAATTAATTGTATTAAATGTTTTTATAATCAGGACAAATTCATGCATGCACCTACAAATTCTAAAGCTGACAGATTGTATAAGTGTACAAGTGAAAATGTCTGTGCCGGAGGTTGTAAGAGAGAAACAGAGACGTGCTGTGAAGATGGCAGTCACACTGAGATAGCATTTTAACACTGCAGGGGAGAGAACACATGCCCATGGACACACTATCATACACACACGTGTAGTATGCATTCAGCATCAGGCTTTTATTCAAAAATAATTGAAGGAGAGGAATTCCTGGCAGGGGGGTTTCAAGTCCAGTCCTAGCTTGCAGTGCTTGGACTGTTCTGTACTTCCAACTCACCTTTTCCAGCTGCCCAAACCTTTTATGAGCTGGATTGGATCAGTTCTTTCTCCATGTTTCTGTAAAAGCATGTGTGTGGCAGGACTAGTTTTACTCATGGATACGTTAATTTCAGTGCAGAGACTGAAAGGTATTAGAATCAATCTGGTGTACAAAAATGATTGCTTTTGTCAGGCTGCTATTTAAGCAGTATGAGTATTGTGCTAAGAAGTTTACAAACGAATGACCAGATTATACTATAATTTGTGCTTCTGGTTGATCATTATCACAAAATTAGCCTCTTTTTATGACATAAAAAAGTGATGCATAAGTTTATCTTATATGTGCCAAATATTTCTGTGCTTCATCCCTCCTTTTTTTCTGCTTTTTCATGTTTCTCTTGTTCTCTCTCGGTTACTGGATAGCATTACTGGCTAGTTTCATAAAACGCTCATCTCTCCACCCACAGCATTGTGACTCACTCAGTGGCAGGTTCTGCAAGGTCTGGATGTGTGTGTGTGTTTGTGTGTGTGTGTAAAACTTCAAAATGCAATCAACTTACTATAACATTTAGCTAAGGGTAATCCAAATGTTAATAAAGTAAGACAGGCTGTATTACTGTATAACTATATAAACTATATTGACTATATAAACAGCACCATATCAAGTCTAATAAATAGATTTGTGTAAATGATGTCGGAACATCTGGCAATCAGCAAAATGAGAAGTCGTTTTCAAGAAATCTTTACTCAACAGTTTAGGCTAATTATCTCCCGTCTTATAATAAAGATATTAATCTTACAGTCTAATTACAGCGACAAAAAAAAATAGTTTCAAAACCTTTACAGTATGAAGCTAGAACAAATCATGCCTAATATTTAGCAAGCCAGATCAGCGTTAGTCTTTGGAACATTCAACATTGCATTCTAATAAGCTTTGTATATGAAGGAGCTGTATAGGTTCATGTGCATACATATCGGTTCCATTAACATCACAATGATGGGTTGAAGTCATGCAGCCAACATCATGAACATGTGCTTTGGAGCATAATGAAAACATTGCGCCCTCGAGCATAATGAAACTCTTGTGCTTTGGAGCATAATGAAAACAGCAGCAGGAGACAAAAGCCCATTTGAGAGATACCATTTTAGGAAAGTCTGCAAACTTTAATTTTTCCCCTAATATGAATTATTAAAGAACTATACATTATGTAAACCAGCCATTAAAGAGCACAAGCTAGTGTATTTCTAGTGCCGGTCCTAAGTTCGGGTAAATGGAGAGGGTTGCTTCAGGAAGGGCATCCGGTGTAAAACATTTGCCAAAATTAAAATGCGTGTTATTAAATGTTCCTTCATACCGGATCGGTTGCGACCTGGGTTAACAACGACTGCCACCAGTACTGGTGGCAATCAGTGTACTGGCGGAAATTGGGCTACTATTTGCTGAAGACGACAAGGAGGGAAGCGTATGAGAAGACAGAGAGAGAACAGGAGAGTCTAGAGTGTAGGACTTAAGATAGCAACCCTGAATGTAGGGACGATGACAGAGAAAGGTAGAGAACTGGCTGACATGATGGAGAGAAAAAAGGTGGATATTTTGTGTGCGCATGAGAGGACAAAATGGAAGGGTAGCAAGGCTTGAAGCATTAGTGCAGGTTTTAAACTGTTCTATGATGGTGTGGATAGGAAGAGAAATGGAGTTACGGTTGTCCTAAAGGAGGACTATGCAAAGAGTGTTGTTAAGGTAAAAAGGGTGTCAGATAGGGTGATGAGTTAAATTTAAGAATTTAAAGGTGTAATGGTGAATGTTGCTATGCATCACAAGTTGAAGGAGAAAGAGAGATTCTGGAAGGAGCTAGATGAAGTTGTAGAGAGCATTCCCTAAGAGGAGAGAGTGGTGATTGGTGCAGATTTTAATGGGCATGTTGGTAAGGGAAACAAACATTATGAGGTGATGGGCAAGTTTGGTGTTAAGGATAGGAACCTAGAAGGACAGATGGTGGTGAATTTTGCAAAGAGGGTGGAAATGGATGTGGTAAACACATTTCCAAAAGGAGGTTGACCTACAAGAGTAGAGGTAGGAGCACACAGGTAGACTACATCCTGTGTAGACAAGGTCATTTGAAAGAGATTGGAGACTGTAAGTTAGTGGCAGGGGATAGTATAGCTAGACAACATCGGATAGTGGTTTGCAGGATGGTAAATAGGAAGAGGAAGAGGGCAAATGTAGAAAAGATGACAAAATGGTGGAGGTTGAGAAAGGAGGAATGCTGTGAGGAGTTCAGAAAGGAGTTCAGAAAGGCTTTGGGTGGTGGCAGAGAGCTTAAAGATGACTGGGTAGCAACAGTGATTAGACAGACAGGCAGGAAGGTACTTGGTGTGTCATCTGGACAGATAAAAGACAGCAGGGAAACCTGGTGGTGGAACAAGGACGTGCAGGAGGTTATTCATAGGAAGAGGTTAGCCAAGAAGAAATGGAACAGGAAGAGGACTAAAGAGAAAGTAGGAGTATAAAGAGATATGATGAGTTGCATAAGATGTTAGACAGTAAGGAAGGAGAGAAGGAGTTGTATCGCCTTGTGGAAATGTATAGGTAAGATGGGAGTGTCATTTTTAACTAGAATATTTAATGAATTTTTTAAAGTGAATTTATGCCTGAGGAATGGAGGGAAAGTGTACTTGTACCAATTTTTAAGAACAAGGGTGATGTACAGAGTTGTAGTTGTTGTAGTTTTAATTACAGGGGTCACACAATGAAGATTGGGGAGAGAGTTGTTGAAGCTAGGCTTAGACAATCAGTGATTGTTTGTGAGCAGCAGTATGGTTTCATGCCAAGAAAG
>JAOUQV010318726.1:0-12492 GCA_028565295.1 Aspidoras spilotus
TCTGCATTCCTTGGTTGTAACGAGTGGTTATTTGAGTTACTGTTGTCTTTCTATCATCTTGAACCAGTCTGCCCATTATCCTCTGTCCCTCACATAAACAAGGCATTTTTATCCACACAACAGCCCCTCTCTGGGTATTTTCTCTTTTTTGGACCATTCTCTGTAAACCCTAGAGATGGTTATGTGTGTGTAGATCTCAGTAGATCAACAATTTCTGAACTACTCAGACCAGCACTGTCTATTTGACCTAAAGCTTCAGCATATTGTCCTAAATGTAGATAAAGCAAACCAAATAGAACATGAGACAAAAAATGCTCAGTCATTATTTATTGAGGAAATTGTGCCAATATTACACATCTTTGATTGGCAAAAGTAAGTGAACTCTACCATAAGCAGATAATTTGAAGATAAAACTTGAGTCAATCTTATTTCAAGCAATGGGATGACAATCCGCTGTGAGTGTGTCATGTTTTATTTAAAGAACAGCATTTTAGGAGTCTGATCTTCATATTCTCACATATCTGTGGAAGTCTATCATGGAACAAACAAATGTGATTTCTGAGGAGCTCAGGAGAATAGTTGATGATGCTTATCGGACTGTTCAAGTTTACAAAATTAGCTCTAAAAAGTTTCGACTCAACCAGTTCACAGATCGACATAGTATGTATAAATATATGACATTTACAACCATTATTACCGTCACCATGAGTGATCCACCAACAAAGATCATAGCAAGAGCAAGGCTGAAATACTTAACTTGATTTCAAAGCGACTCAAGATAACTTCTAAGCAACTGAAAGCCTTTCTCACATTGGCTAAGTTTAATGTTGATGATTCCAATATCATGAGAACACTGATTAATAAAAATGTGTATTGCAGCGTGTCAAGGAAGATCAGGCTGTTTAAACAGTGTTTTGTGCATGGATGAGACCAAATGATATCTGTTTGTTTACATAAGGATGTATGTTTGGAGTAAGGAAAACACTTTTTACATGTTAGCATAACACTGAAATACATCTGTGGTAGTACCAGTGTATGGGTCTTTTTGCTGAATCTGGGTAATTATAGTTTGGCATTTGTACCCTGTGTTGTAAGTAGGAATGGGCTAAATATACTTCACACGCCATGCCATCAGCAAATAACACTAGAACTCATCAATATAGACTCCCAGTGAGGTGACATTTGCAAAAATATGGGGAAAAAACATAAAAGAAGCCAGACGCCATTGGGAATACATATAGATCATATAGAAAGAAACAAAATATAAACGACTACTCTGAATTTTTTTAATTTGCAGTACTGAAAGTAGTATAAGGATAAACAGGAAGTATCTGAACATCTTTTGGTTCCTCTTAGTCATTTTTTTTTAGTTATAAAATCAGTTCAGTATTTAATCAGGCAGACTACATTCTCAAAATTTTTTAAGTTATGCCCGGATTATGAGATATCATAATAAAACTATGACTTTCTGTTTTTGGTTTTATTTGTTATTGTGGGATTCATCCGCCAATGGCAACCGTGAAAGGTGTTGCAGCACATTGCACGGGTTCAAACAGAGCATAGAGCAGTGCATGGAAGTAGTGTTACGGTATTTATGTTTAAAGGGTACATCCAAGGATCGAGACCCAGAGTGTGAAAACCACTGCTTTAGTAAATTCATGATTAATGGGAGAACTCTTCTGTGTCAGCACTTTGTAACCATCATTTGGTTTTAAACCATAGGACAGTCTTAAGGACTTTGCATTTATAGTCATTTTTGTCTTCCAGAAGGTGAAAAGCAATTAAGGGAGTGACTATTTCTAGCTGCCATAACGTAAATGATAACAGGCTTCTTCATGGACATTCAGTTCAATTCAGTTTTATTTATATAACGCTTTTTTACAATGGAACATCTTTACAAAGATGATATACAGTACAGAATCATAAGGTTTATATAGGTACATTTTTTTTATCCTTATTGAACAAGCCAGGTGATCGTGGCAAGGAAAAACTACCTGAGATGATAAAAGAAAGAAAGAGGAACCACACTCAGAAGGGAATCCCATCACCATTTGGGTTATAACAAATAAACGACCTGAAAAGAGTCTGTGATGGAGTGCGTAGAATTTTCCACCAGGTTGGATCAGACGGGGGACATGGCTTCATAGACATGCACAACTTTCTTCATAGAAATTCTAAGACATGACATTTAAACATAAAGTGTTAACTGTATGCATACCAACAGTGTAGTAGGTCAGAGGACAAGATTTGAAAAAAATGAAATGAGATCAAAACTGCTGGGCCCTTGAGCAAGACCCCAACCCTCAGATAATTGTAAATTACTTATGTCTGCCAAATTCTGTAAATGTGCCACAGCCACCATTTTAAACCTTTTTTAAATTGTTTAAAAAACATTCTGCCTGTTGTTGTGCTATATGTGGAACAAAACATTTCATAATATGCCGCTATAACGGGACACTGATTATGTTTTGGATTGCTCACCATAATCATACCATATTTTTTCTGGAATAAATCTGGTTAATGTATGGATTAAACAGTGAACAATCTCTGCATCACAAACACCTGGCTCATAACAGGCTGATCCAGCTTTTTGATAAATTCTCAGCATGCAGATATCAGGGAACAGACTCCTCAGAATAAAAAAAAATTCTCTGTATGCTATATATTCGTCCCATGCCTGTTGCACCAGCTCTGCCAATTTGCCTTACTGGTTTCCTTTCAGATCAGCCCCACATGGTTATCTGTGGTCTCAACTTCAACTTGATTTTTGCCGGATATTTGATTATGCCTTTCTTGGTGCACCCATAGTACATGAACTGCCCATACATTGCTGAAACCCTTTCATCACACATTTCAGCATAGTTTGTAAATGTTGTCACCGGCTATGATCTGGAAAATATCTGCGGCCACATAGCCGTTTAGCTTTCTCTGTGATTTTTAAAGACCACCCCTGAGGCATCATGTGGGCTGTAATTCTGACTGTGCACTGATATTTACACAATATGAGAATCTCAAAGATGCTCATACAATAAACCACAGATTTATTTACATGTATATAAAGAAACTTGTTTATTTGAGAGCTATGTGGTATTATTATAGCTTACCATTATGGGATCATTTGAGCTTTTGGGAAAGAGAGTTCTTGTGAGATAAAGAAAACATGTTAGCACTAGAATAAAGCAAGATGTTACAATGCTGGTTATCGGAGACCAGTTGTAATGCTAATAAGCACTTTATGCTTTGTAATGCATTTCAACACACACACAAAAGAGCTATCATTCTGGTGTCGTGTTCCCTGGGTGCTTCGCATATTAACAGCCATTTGGTCTAATTCCAACTGATACATATAAAACACCAGTGTGTTATCAGTGTAGTGTCTGGTTCTCTGTGTATATCTCGCATTAACATGACACTGCCAAGTTATCTTTTCACAATCCAGACCTCATGTACTTAACTGTAAAAATGGACAGCGATGGAATAACAGAAGCAAGACCTTTTGTTGAATCTTAACCAATCTCCCTTTTCTGTTCCAAATAGATGCACTTCTTTTACCATAGGTTCGATTCCCAGGTGGGACGACCTCAGGAAGTTCCTGTGGAGTTTGCTTGTTCTCCCCGTATTCTTGCTCCTGAATTTTAATACACTCTTTATTATTCAACCAACTTTCATATCCTTTCAATAAAAAGTATTTTAAGGTGAACTTCGAGCTATGAGTGCACCTCTGTTTTCACATCTTCATCAGATATGTATCACCAGTGTTCTAATACTGGCCTTTAAAAAAACCCAAAAAATTGTAAGCATTCATTTTCAAACAGATGGTTGCCTATTTCTTGGTCAGCATTTCCATTTAATGTCTTATTGTGTCATATATGGGCTGCACAGATGTATTAGCTTTTTCCAGTGCCCTCTGTGTCATGTAGCAGTCTAACCCATGATAATCCAGGTCTTACTGTGGTTTTGTCCATACAGGTTATTCCACATTGTCTGACTCCCTCTACAAGTCCTGTTATTACACTTTATTCAGTGTTGTCATGTGGGAGACTCATCACATGACCATAGTAGCTTTCAGGATTTGGTGTGGTTCCGTAACTCCTTTTCAGTTCTGCCATCTTGTAGACTTGCTCAGTGGTCATCATCTTCATCCATGAGATCCTGAGGATTTTCTTAGATTCACTTTTTCTTCAGTGTCCATGCTTGACATCCATATGTTTCCACTGGCCATACGAAGGCCTTTATCAGTCACAGTTTCCTGATGATACTACTTGATTTGTTTAATCATCTTTGTTAATTTGACCATCACCACCATGCCATAGTCATTTTTTACTTCACCGGCCTAGTCCACACCATTTGTTGTGGAAGAGTCCACTTGCTCTAAACCTGTTAACAAGCACAAACTGACACAAGTGAAGACAGTATTCCAGACTAAGACTGTAGCCATGAGACACAGTTTGTTTAAACCGAGAAAAGCGCTTAGTTTTAAGCAAAGTTCACAAGGCATGGCTTAAACACTCAGGTTAGCAAGACAATCGTGAAACATGGCTGATTAACATATACATAACAAAACACAGATCAGTCAAAAGTCAAAATTTCTGAGACAAATGACAAGGAAAATGTCTGTGTTGACCCGCAAATAACTCCAGCCACACTGCTGCATATTAAGCCCTCAAAGAGCAGAATGCTGCTCTCTTAATTTGTTCCACATAATGTTAATTAAACTGGACGCTCAAGCGTCTGCAGACGTAACACTTTGGGTGTAAATATTTTAAAATATAACCACTGTATTAGGAATATTGTTACTTTATTATAGCATTCATACACTACTGTATATCAGGGAACAGATTGACAAGGTGATGAACTGCCTCCATAAGAAATTGACCCATGCTTGCTGCTCCAGCTCCGCCTGTTCACCTGGTGACACCCACCTCTCAGATTGTATCCACATGTATCTGGCAACAGTCTAACTTCTTCTGGATGTTTGTTGATGCAAGGGCAGCTGTTCCCGAAACACTAGCATCAATAGTCTGGGCTCCATACAGGTGCTGGTCATAAAATTAGAATATCATGAAAAAGTTGATTTATTTCAGTAATTCCATTCAAAATATGAAACTTGTATTTTATACAGATTCATTAGACAAAGCCTGATATATTTCAAGTGCTTATTTCTTTTAATTTGATGATTATAACTGACAACTAATAAAAAACCCAAATTCAGTATCAGAAAATTAGAATATTGTAACAAGGTTCAATATTGTAGTCACCTGGTGCCACACTCTAATCAGCTAATTAACTCTAAACACATACAATGGCCATTAAATGGTCCCGCAATCTAATTCTGTAGGTTCCACAATCATAGGGAAGACTGCTGATTTGACAGTTGTCCAAAAGTTGACCACTGACACCTTGCACAAGCATGGCAAGACACGAAAGGTCATTGCTAAAGAGACTGGCTGTTCACAGAGCTCAGTGTCTAAGAACATTAATAGAGAGACAAAGGAAATGAAAAGATGTAGTAGGAAAAATGTACAGGCATTGGGAAAAACAGCACTCTTGAGAGAATTGTGAAACAAAACCCATTCAAAAATGTGGGAGTCACAAAGACTGGACTGCAGCTGGAGTCGCATTCCTTGTCTCAAGCCACTCTTGAACAAAAGAGAGCGTCAGAAGGAGAAACAGAGGAGAAACAAAGAATTCAGGTCACTTGAGGTCAAGTTTAAAGTTTCCACAGTCAGTGATGGTTTGGGGGAGCCATGTTATCTGCTGGTGTTGGTCCACTGTGTTTTCTGAGGTCCAAGGTCAACACAGTCGTCTACCAGGAAGTTTTAGCACATTTCATGCTTCTTGCTGCTGACCAACTTTTGGGAGATGCTGATTTCATTTTTCAACTGGACCTGGCACCTGCACACAGTGACAAAGTTACAAAGACCTGGTTTAAGGACCATGGTATTCCTGTTCTTAATTGGACAGCACACTCACCTGACCTTAACACTATAGAACATTTGTGGGGTATTGTGAAGAAGATGCGACATGCCAGACCCTACAATGCAGAACAGCTGAAGGCCACTATCAGAGCAATCTTGGCCTCAGATTGATTGATTTCATGCTATGCCGCATTGCTGCAGTAATTCTGGCAAATGGAGCCCCATCTAAGTATTGAGTGCTGTACGTGCTGATACATTTCATTTTCATACTTTTCAGTTGCTCGCGCGTTTCTAAAAATCCTTGTTTGTATTGGTCTAAAGCAATATTCTAATCTACTGAGATACTGAATTTGGGTTTTTATTAGTTGTCAGTTATAATCATAAAATTAAAAGAAAGAAACAATTGAAATATATCAGTCTGTGTGTAACGGATGTGTATAGTATACAAGTCTTACTTTTTGAATGAAATTATGGAAATAAACAAACTTGTCATGATATTTAAATTTTATGACCAGCACCTGTATATCTGTCCGCGGTCAAATTCACTCAAGTTTACCCATAGCTGGTAAATGTTGCATTGTGCTGTGCAGTGGACAGATTACCACCTTACTCATCATTTGTGACGTAGCCACTGATTCAGGCATTTTATCAGTGATCAACCTCCCACCTGCCAGATGTTATTTGCCAGTGTTATTTCTGTGTAAAACATTTTAATAGACAATTTACCATTTAGAAAATCTGTAGACAGGTTGAAAACAAATATTGTAAAAGTGCTTTTAGAATTTATGTATAATTGTGTATGTAAAAATATTTTAAACAAAAAAATAATAGTATTAATAATAACAAAAAACTTACATAACTATTATTGTTTTTCTTCTCTGAAGGCATGCCTCGGTATTTCTAGAAAATGGACCAGACCGGATTGGTAGTGTGTACAAAAAAGCTGTGTATACACAGTACACAAGTGCAACTTTCACAACAGAGATCCCAAAACCAGATTGGCTCGGCTTCCTTGGCCCTGTGATCCGTTCAGAAGTCGGTGATGACATTGTGGTGCACTTGAAGAACTTTGCATCTCGAAATTATTCAATCCATCCACATGGAGTTTTTTATGAGAAGAATTCTGAAGGTAGGACTGGTTTCTATTTTTTTAAATCTTTTGCTTGTGAAACTAACATGATACAGATTTGGTCTGGTGTAATATATGCAGCTCAAGGTGCTCATACAAAGATCACATCAAGCTCTGATCTGCTTACACTGCACTTTTATTTTTCGAATTGTTCCAGGTCATGAGGTTCAACGTTGTCACTTATCAGAGTGTGTTTAAGTGCATGTCTTCAGAGTAACGCAACCTCCAACTGCAATCCTTTAGCCTTATAGACAGCTGAGAAACTCTAACCGTCACTGTGAATTACTAGTGAGACCAAGACAAGCTAAGCAGAGGAGCTAAGCAGAATGAAGCAACACACATGGGAGTGTTCCTGGAAATAATGTTTTGTATTGATTTTGTTTCCTCTTACAAAGTTACTAAAGAACTAAAGTTCTTTAAATTCTCCGGCCAATTTAATTGACCGGTTTTGTTATTTAATTTTTAATATATTTATATATTTAATATAATATTTCATGCTCTTTAGATTGATTATAAGCAAACCAGCCATTAGAGAGCACAATGTATTTGTGTATTTCTAGTGCCGGTCCCAAGCCCAGGTAAATGGTGAGGGTTGCGTCAGGAAGGGCACCCATTGTAAAACATTTTCCAGATCAACAATTCGAGTGATGATTGACTTGCAAAGTGTACTAGCAAAGTGTACCTAATAATGTGGTCAGCGTATTTATATAACATAAACAAAATATCTAACATACTTCTTACTACTACAGGGTGAGTCAAAAACAGTTTCTGTATGAGGTTGCTGGCTCTGCAGTCAGGTTATATCAGTAAATGTGGCCCAAGAAAAAAATATTGCTGCCATTTGTCATTTGCTTGAAGGAAGAGCAGCCTGCAGTGATTCTTAATTTGTTGCCTTACGGTGTGTCCACTGTCAATTTTTTTATTTGCTGCTTTGTGTACAGTACGGAGAAAGTGTTTCGTTGAAATGGTGTATAAAAAGACGAGGAGTCATGAAGAAGGATCCGGAATTTGACCGATAAGAAATTGAGCATGCACATGAAATATAGATGTTTGACAGTGTATTATCATTTTTAAATGAGGGAATAGGGGAAGATGGTACAGGGGATATACAAATGGACAAAGTGTTATGTAGAGCAGGGAGAAAAGTATTTGTATTTTTTGACAATAGATTAAAACTACAGTATAACTATCGAGCAAGTAAAAGCACAACTGGCTAGCATATCTGTCACCTTACCCAATATCCCAATGAAAATACGACTGTCAAATCCTTGAACTACATTGCTTCTGATTTATTACCTTTTATATCTTAATTGATTTGCTATGTTCGGCAATTACACATCACTTAAAAAAGAAAATGGTATGGAACTTTCACTTACTTCATCAAAATACCAAATGATGTCATATCTTCTGGAAGAATTCCCCTACTATTGTTCCAGAGAAATATACAAACTATTCTGCCGGCCGAATACTATTAACTTATTCATTTTATTCATATTCATATAAAAATTAGCCAAGTAATTACATGCACTGTGATTTTTGTAAGGTGTTTGCATGGTGTCCCTGTGTTCGTGCTGGTTTTCTCCCACATTCCAAAGACATGAATGGTGAATTGAGGTATCTAAAGTTGCCCTTAGTGTGTGTATGTGTGTGACACATATAAATGCAACTAAAGTGAAAACAATTTCAGGTCTGAATTATTTTAGTTAATCAACACTAATAAGTGTCACCAAATTGCCCTTACATCTGACATGACATTGGGAAGCTTAGTCAGCCTTATCCCTACCCCACAGAGCACAACAGTGCGGGCATATGACCATTTCTATTGACGGGTGTTACTATTACTGACTGAAGCAGAAGAAGTATGGGGAAGGACAGGGCAAAGCGAATTGTCTTAATATTTTTTTTGGTCTTTTAGCAATACCTTTTCACCAGGGGTCACCGCAGCGAGTCACTCACATTGTCGAGCTGGCAGATTTTTTATGCTGAATACCCTACCCTTTCAAGCTTAGGACCGGATAATTTAACGCCTCTTTTTCACCGAGCATGCATGCATGACTGTAGGGGGAAACCAGAGAACCCGAAGGAAACCCATGCAAACACGAGGAGAGCAGGCAAGCTCCACACAGAAACTTCCCAGCTCGCCACACACGCCAGCTCAAGGCTTGAACTTGGGTCCTTCTTGCTAAAAGACGACAGCAGTACGACTGCTCCACCGTGCCTTAAAAATATTCATCATGTTTCCCACCAGGCCTTGCATGTAATTTCAACATTTGTGCTTACAACACAGTTCCAAGTACTGCAGTTTCCTTTGCCTTTGTCATGTTATAGTGACCGGAAGTGGTAATGATTTGTCGGGTCAAAGAGCAGAAAGGAACATGATCAGTGATTAGTGTAAAACATTTGATGTTTATATTGTTTCTGTGATACTGTGTTAATTTCATAGCCCTATGTTTGTTCTTCTTCTTCTTCTATTTATTTTGTCTCCCAATTGTTGTTTTTTTTTTCCCAAAAAACTTCTTACTGTGCTTATTGCTCCAGTGGGAATCATAGAAGAAAATAAGATCATTCACTGGTATTGACTTACGTACTCATCTCTTATCTCAGTATTTCAATTTCACAACTGACATTGGTGCTAAAGTTCAGCAAATTGGAAACAATAGAGATTTCGAAAGAAAAGAAAATGCAGTCGTCAGGAAAACGCCAGCATAGACAGGATGCAAATTGTGAGGATGCAGAATGTTCAGCCCAACCAGGCAGCAGAACTGTACTGAAGTATGACCAACACTGAGAAAAGTATGCCAAAGCGTGTCAAGAATACAGAATCATCGGCAAATTAGATTAGGAACAACAGGCAGGTGGCATACTGGCATATTGGGACATACATGTCCCAATTGGTGGTTACATCACACTTTTTGCATAAAAGAAATCAGTATGGACGAGCTATGGGAAAACGGCCGTCTGAATCCAGTGTTTCAGGAACAGATGCAATTGCTGAACCATCAACAAACACCCAGTCGAAGGTCATACAGCGGCCAGCCACATGGCCACATGGTTGATCCAAGTAGTGAGCATCAAACTAGAAAAGCGAATTGACACATTGCAGATTCGGCTCCGTAAAGTCTATGCGATGTCATTAGCCAGATACAGTAATTGTTTGGTGTAATATAAGATGATGTCAGGTGTGATAAATGACAATAACTACATCGCTATTCATTCATTGCTCTGGTGATGGGACAGACTAACAGATGAGGTCAGACAGGAATTACCGTGGACTATGATGTTTGCAGATGACATTTTGTTCTGCAGTGAGAGCAGGGAACAGCTAGAAGAGAACTTGAAGAAGAAAGGAAGGGAATAAAGTCAGCACTTGTAAGACAGAATGCATGTGTGTGAATGAGAGGGAGGCAGGTAGAACTGTCAGGCTACAGGGAGAAGTGGTCACAAAGGTGCAGGAATTCAGATACTTAGGATCAACTGTCCAAGCAGATGGGAAGTGTGGAAAAGAGAAGAAGAGAGTACAGGCAGGATGGACTGGATGGAGAAAAATATCAGGAGTGATGTGTGACAAAAGGATTGAAGAAAAAGTAAAAGGAGAGGTTATAAGAGAGTAATGAGACCAGCCTTGTTATATGGTTTGAAGATAGTGGCACTGACTAAGACACTGGAAGCAGAGCTGGAGGTTGCAGACCTTAAGATGTTGAGATTCTATTCTGGAGTGACCAGGAAGGACAGGATTAAGAATAAGAACATCAGAGGGACAGCACAGGTTGGAAAATTTTGATACAAATTTAGGAAGGGCCGATTGAGATGATTTGGACATGTGCAGAGGAGAGACAGTGGATATAGGAGGATGTTAGGGATGGAGCTGCCAGGCAGGAGACAGAGAGGAAGAATAAAGAGGAAATCAAAAGGATTCGGTCAATGTAGACATGCAGGTAGTTGGTGTGAAATCAAAGGATGCAGAGGACAGAGTGAGGTGGAAAAGATTGATTCACTGTGGCAACCCCTGATTAAGGGAGAGGCCGAAATAGGAAGATGAGTGTTCATTTAATAATTTTCTTCCACACAGGCTTGCGGCCAGCCAGTGCCCATCTGGCAACTCTAGTCACAATGGCAGGAACAACCCTAGACACAGTGCCAATAACACACACATTAACACAATAACAGCCACGTTAGATGTGTTAGACACTAATTAACTTAGCATGCTTGTCTTTGAAATGCACATGCCGCACCCCCACCCAGAATTTTAAGCATCTGAAGCAAGAACCGGCCTTGTCAAGATATGGCTGAAGTGTTGTTTGTCAAGGCACCTAACCTTTGGTTACTTCCCGGACGCTGTGGAGGTAGCTCACCGCTCCACGCACATGAGCTAACTTCACAAAATGTGTGTATATATGTGTTTTACTGCACGGCTGGGTTAAATGTGGAGGACCAATTCCGCTATGTGCAATCATATGGGCAAATAGATGCTGGACAGTCAAAGTCACCAGAGGAATTGTGGCAGATTCTCCAAGATGCTCAGAAGGAGATGGCGGCGCATGCGTGAACACACGTGTAGTGGCCGCTCCGGACCAAAACGGTGTTTTTTTGTTTTTAAGAGTTTTTTTCGTAATTTTTTTCAATTCTTACCTCTGGTTTATGGACGTCGGAACTCCTGATGTCAGTGTATATCACTATCAGACACTCCTTCATTACCGCAAACATACAACAAACAACATAAAGAAAGATGTGTTGGAGAAACTACGCGACCTCGACCTGCAATGTAGTCAAAGCCCTGAAGCCTCGTCATTTCCTGATGCCGGGGAACGGGGGAAGAGACGCCGAAAGCGGTGCGAGCTGGAAAATAAACTAGATTACATTCGACTTTAGAGAACTACACGGCGAGAATCCAGGGACTGTTGTGTTTTTGTTTTCATGGAGACATGGCTCAACGACAGAATTCCGGACGCCGCCATTCAGCTAGACAGGCTAGCCGCCTTTCGCGCCGACAGAAACTCAGCTCTGTCGGGTAAGACTCGCGGTGGTGGACTGTGTGTTTACATCAACACTGAATGGTGCCAGAACTGCTAGTCTCTAGCTCATGTTCATCGCTTGTGGAGTTTATGGCGGTAAGATGTAGACCTTTTTATTTGCCACGTGAATTCACCACAGTGTCACCAAGTGTTTACCTTCCACCCAACGCTAACGCTCTGCAGGCGCTATGTGAACTGAGAGTTCAAAACACACACCCAGACGGACTGTTTATTGTTGCTGGAGATTTCAACCGTGCAAATCTAAGGAAAGTTTTCCTCAAATACCATCAACATGTGAACTTTGCTACGAGAGGAGCGAACACGCTGGATCTTGTTTACACAAACATTCCCGGCGTGTACAGGGCTGAGCCCCGCCCCCACCTCGGATACTCAGATCACATGTCTGTTATGCTAATTCCTGCATACAGACCCA